>CAJUYI010000561.1:61124-79363 GCA_910591695.1 Galerucella pusilla | reverse complement strand
TATTAAATTAAATAGAAAAGTACAAAAGGACTTTTAATCCACCATATAACTATAGTTCGGGTTTTTGAATGTAACATACGTGAATGAGGTGAATAGGAATCAAACCACAATCTTTTTATACTTCTCAACTTCTCACTTCGGTAGCGCAATAAAAAACAAACGACTATTGGAAAAGTGAAAAATGACCATCGTCGGGTATATGGCAGACTGTTTTTCTTGTTACATCAGGAACTACAAATTCCACTACATTAGTTAAGCTGAGGCAATGATATTTTAAATTTTCAGAAATTGGAAACTTGGAATTGAATAAGTATTAAAATGACAGCTCTTATAATAAAAACGTTGGATATATTGCCGACTTCAGTTTTGGATAGGCTGTGAGGATATTTATTCATCCTGACATAATTTTTGATAACAGAATCATTTTATTCCATATGTTTATTCTGTTACTTATTATGGAATAGGGTAGCCCCTAATTGGTAGAGTAATCATTCGGTACACAAAATATTAACTTTTTAAATATATCAGGAAGTTGAGTAGCAAAAACCATATCGATCTAAACCAGGCCGCCAGGCAACTACTTTTAAGTGGGACATTTTTTTGGGATGATTGGGAAATTACAGAAATTTTCCTCATAGATTACAGGAGAACCTATAACTTTATGAATCTGGAAGAACATGATCATATTGAAAAAATATCCACGCAAGCTTAACTCCGGTATTTTAGATAATTTCCAAGAATTAATGTAATAATAGTATAAAAGTAGCTAAATATAATAAACTTTGAATTTGTTATGAAGGTCTCAAAATATTTCCATTTCTTCAATTTCTACCGAAAAAAGCTCATTCAGATTTAATTCTCAGTGAAATGTTGAAATCGAAATTCTACGTTTTCATCCATTTCATTAATAATGTATAGTAGGTATATTGATAGCCGATAAAAGTAATTTGTTTTTAAATTATCCACTGTTGCATGCTCTGTTTGTTTCCATTCAACTATTAGTACCTTACAGTTTCTCAAACATTTTTCACAAGTTATGACTTAATAAATGGAAAATGAGTATAGATAAAATAGTACTTTACCTAACTAGTGCGGAAAGGGATACTTTTCCGCACGCCATTGCAGATGGCCGAACGACGCTTTAGCAGAGTTTGGCCAGCAATCGCGTGCGGAAAAGTCACTTTATGCACGTGTTAGGTACACTATTTTTTCTACTAGCATGCGGAAAAAGCCAAAAAATTGACATAAAGGAACATTTACTATTAAATACATTATAATATTATTAACAAATTAATTATTATTTAGTATCCATTCGATTAGGCTTATACCAGGGTCATTAGAAAATTATTGGAAAAAATAATTTTTTTATAAAAAACTATAGCAGAATTCTAACGAATTTCTTAATTTTTCAAACATTTGGTAAACTGCAACTATACAATTACATATTTTAAATATTCAAATGTCAGTATACTACCCACAAGTGACTCTTTCTACACTAAAAAGAGTGCAGAAAAGTGGATCTTTTCGCACGCTAGTAGAAAATAGTAGTGTACCTAACTAGTGCGCAATCGAGTGCGGAGAAGTTAGGATGGTACTCTATTTTTTCTACTAGCATGCGGAAAAGAACCCGAAAGTTGACATGAAAACATTTATTATTAAATACATATCAACAAATTAATTATCATTATTTGACATTCATTTGATGAGCTTTATACAAGGGCCATTAAAAAATTATTGAAACATACGTTTCGTTTTATTGAAAATTTTTTGACAATTCCAAAAACCAATCAAATTTTCTCATTTTATATCATATGAACAATCTCAGCCAATCATGTCAACATTACACTGAAAACAGACCATGGGCAATTTTCACACGTTGCTATGGATACATATTGATTTATTTCGATTTTGAAGTTTCGAATATTTAATATTTCGAAATGTCACGATTTGGTTGTAATACTGAAACAAAAAATTTTTTATCTGAATAACCCTCGGACATTGATAAATGCTCAAAAATTTTATGACAACTTTCCAAAGCTTGTTGCTTGTAGGCAACAGACCTCCGCCTACGGCGTCGGTCTGTTTCCAAGCAACAAGCTTTCGAAATCTGTCATAAGATTTTTTCGAACAATTATCAATGTCCTTGGGTTATTACTACTGAAAATTATAGCAAAACAAATGTGTAAAATCATACTTTATACATACGTTAAAAAGCGTGCGTAAATGAACAACGCTTCTTATATGGAACTATCATTATAACACCCAGAAGTGTGCGTAAATGACCAATGCTTTTTAAATGTGGTTTTCATTTTAACACTCTTTTTTAGCTACGTAATTAGTATCTAGTTGCCTTGAATTTTGTCGTTTGTTGTACAAACTTTTGTGCTGTCAGGAAATTTGACACAAGTGTCAGACATAGTGAAAAATATTTTCTGTTATATATTTAAAATTACAATTACACTTATTTTAAATGGAAGAACCTCGAGAAAAATGCATTTCTTCAGATTGCACACCACCTGAAATTAGAATTCGTTGTGTATATATTTGTTTCTATAAAATTTATTTTTATGTTTTTTAACCCCTTCAGAGCACATTTTTTTTTATTTTTTCTTTATGTGGTCTTGGATAAAGTTTTGTATGACACTTGTGCGTGAAGTACTTTTGCGCACTCGTTGCGAAAAAGGCACTCGCTACGTTCGTGCCTTGCATTTTCGCAACTCGTGCGCAAAAGTGTAACTTCACGCACTTGTATCATAAATAACTATTTTTTTAATTTCCAGTCATTTGGTAAACTTCAACCATACAAATGAACATTTCAAATATTCAAATGTCAGTATACCTTCCGCACGCTACCTAGCAGAAAAAAATGTTTTTTAGCATAATGCAAACTCAAGTAAACTGCGTGTACGAAACTGATGTACTGAGGTTTTTTAACACCAAAATTATTCTCCCAAATACCCAAAGTGATAAATGAAATTATATCAAATTAATTTTCCTCTGGTTAACTGAAATGCGCAACTTTAAACATCCACCCTCTCTAATTCAGCCCCCAACACGCAACATTAAGATTACATACTAATTTTCCCCATGAATCATGATCTATTAAACCCTTTTCATTTGAGTTTTCTCTCGTTTTCAAGCGCGTGCGTTTCGTCAATGTTTACGTTAGTCCGATTGGACGTCTGACCTACATGTTTTGAGTTCGAGTTCTAAATTAGGTAATCGGAGCTAGTCACAAGTAACCTTTTGCTCTGTTCGTTTCATTAAGTGAAGTGCTGAGAAATAGGCGAATGGTATAATTTTTTTTTGTATCTGAAATTCGGTTGTAGCAGAATTCGCTATCATATTGAATTCATAATTCTTTATCTTAACACATAAAACAAATTATAAAAAAATTCGAATGCATGATAATTGG
This sequence comes from Galerucella pusilla, assembly GCA_910591695.1. Taxonomy (NCBI): domain Eukaryota; kingdom Metazoa; phylum Arthropoda; class Insecta; order Coleoptera; family Chrysomelidae; genus Galerucella; species Galerucella pusilla. The sequence continues at coordinate 75,948 of CAJUYI010000561.1, read as the reverse complement.
TGAATGGATCACACAAAATGTATTACTTATCCAAATTCCGAAGTAGTCCATAAATTTCTCGCCAAAAAATAATCCAATGAACATAACATTTTTAAATCCATTTTCATGTCTTCTATCAATTGAAGAAGGGTGAATGGATCACAAAAAATGTAAAAAATTTATCCAAATCTATTGTATCGCCTTTCAAGTAGACTATTTCCGGAATATTGAGTTTCTCTCCAAAAAATAATCCAATGAACAAAACATTTTTGAATCGATTTTCATGTCTTCTATCGATTGACGAAGGTTGCTCCGAAAGCGAGCATTTTGGAGAGAAGAAAAGTATTATTAGGGAAATACAGTTTGTTGAGTTTTTCGCAAAAAATTTGTTTACAATTTTAGCCTTGGGAGATGCTGCGTTATGGTGCAAAATCCGTGAGCTTTCTTTCCAAAAATCATATGTTTTTTCACTAATTTGTTTTCCTTAAATCAGCTTACAGCGCAAATGATATTCGGCCCTATTCCGTATCACGTTATGTTATTTAACGACCATCGTTAAGTGTGGATTTATGTAATATAACGATATGTCTAAAAATACCGATTCTGTATCATCATGCTCATAGTTATGTCAACGAGAATCGTTATTTTATCATCGTTAAAATAACTGGACCAGTTTGACAGCTTGTTACGACTTAACGATATCGTTAAGTGGAACAAATGTCAAAAATCTAATCAGTTTTTGCTAAATATTCGTGGTGATTTGTAATTTTTTGCAACCAAACATAAATATTAGGCTGCTTTTGAATGGTCCTGTTTTTTTTATATTAACTTTATTAGCAAATTGTTCCCACAAATTGTTAATTATCTTAATCTCGCATGGTTTGCTCTTCCCCTTATTACAATAGGACGATTTTCTAAAAATTCCAACAGCATGTCATACTGTGGCCTTGTTGTTTTTGGAAGGCGTTCTTGTTCTACCATTTATAATTATATTAAGTACACTTGAATGTAAACTTTCCTCGCGTTATATTGTACAAATTGCACTTCTGTCAGATGACCCTTGTCCCTGCTTCTGTCATATGTTTTGATGGTATGTTATATAAAGGTTATACTTTGACGGATCTAACGGGACCGAATCCATCTCTTTTTACATTCACTGAAGGTGTATCGTTCCATCTCGCTTCGTGAGAATCAAAACTTACTTCTTTTTTAACATATAATTTTAACAATATCGTTAATGAAGCTTGATAGGTAATCACAGAACAGTTAACAATATAGTTAAATACGATCGTTATTTTAACATAACGGACCATCGTTAAAAATAACATACATGATACGGAATACGGCTGATGTATCTACTTTACCACCTCCCAGCTAAAACTCCAAGTGCTCCGTGATTATCGGAAAAACTGTCAACATCACTTTCTCTTTTCATAGACTTTGAAGTGCTTTCTTCAGTTTCTGTTGGGAGGCAGCATTCCGAAGCTTGCTTATTGGTTTGCATGTAAAACTGGTGAACCCATATCACATATATAACCAGTTACAATGTGGTTCGGAATTTGGGATCGCAATTGACTCGTTGTAGCATGTCTTCAGCGACACGCGATTGAGTTTTTGCAGAAAATTCAGCCCTTCCGGCACTAGTGAAGCAGCAACGCGTTTCAATAGTTTAACATGGTACAAATTGATTCGTGGAATTTAGATATTTGATGGCCACTCTTCCAGACTAATTGAGTAAGATCCAAGAGTGATAAGACATAACCTATTTTTAAATGGATGAAATGTAAGGTTCTCAGTAGCATCTCATGTGCTTTGAATACCTGTGTGTATGTGGAGCTAGCCTAAGGGCACCTGGGCAGGTATCAGGTGAGGAAGGAAACTAAAAATAAGAGTTAATTTACTTAAATTTGTATGTCTGATTTTTATATATGTTTTGTGGAAGAATATTCTAGAGTAGTATCATAAGTATCAGACACTTTCCATGGACCAAAACTTTTGTCAGACGCTCTTAAGCTCCACAAAAATAAATAAACTTCATTCATTTTCACACGTCTGACTTTCAAATATGTAATCAAGGCAACTATTGATAAGTTATATGTGCTCCAACAGATCCGAACTATACTGACTACTATACATTGTGCATGAAGGGCACATTAGACTGAGACATTGTGAGTTAATATATATATATATATATATATATATATATATATATATATACAGTGTGTAAAAGCCAAATGGAATAAATTCATTATTTCGGTTACTGTACATATTTATAAAAAGTCCCGAAACACGTCAAATTTAAATTATAACTTGACATTCTTTAACGTGAAAATGCAACCCCTACCTTCAACCCCCTTAGAATGACAGGTACAACCCCCAATTTTTTAAATGGGAAGTATAGGCTTGTGATATATCATTTGAAAGGTCTCTTCATTCTCTATTCAAAAATGTTATTGTTTTCAAATTTAATGCAAAAATTAACATAAAAAAAATTAATATCATGTTGTTACCGAAATTCGCTACAATACAATCAAAAACTAAAATGTAATGCAAAACGTAATAAAATGTAGAACACGAAAAAGAACTATGAATGTTAATGAAGTAGATGTTCAAAATGTTCTCCGCGAACGTCTTGGCAACATCCTAATCTCAAATAAAACTGTCTTCTAACATTATTTAACATATCAGGCGTGATCGACCTAATCGCAAGCGTTATTCGTTCTTTTAAGTCATTTAAATCAGAAGGTTTAGTTTTGTACACATGGCTCTTCACATATCCCCATAAAAAGAAATCTAATAATGTAAGATCAGGTGATCGCGCTGGCCATTCAATCGATCCTCGCCTCCCTATCCACCGATTGGGAAATATTGTATCGAGGTACTGCCGGACATTAAGTTGGTAATGTGGTGGTGCTCCATCCTGCTGAAACCATATCGTATTCGATGGAACTTGAGGATTACCTGGATCAGGATATAAATTTGCCAACGTTGGAATGACATCATTTTGAAGTAGTGCCAAATAATTATTGCCATTCAAGTTGCCCTCAATAAAAAAGGGACCAATTATATTGTTCCCTACAATCCCTGCCCAAACATTAACCTTTTGAGGGTATTGAGTGTGTTCTTGTCTCATCCAGTGAGGATTTTCCGTGGACCAGTAGCGGCAATTTTGCCGATTAGCATGACCGTTAAGTAAAAAAGTACACTCATCAGAAAACATAACGTCTTCTAATTGGATAATATTGTTATCCAACATGTCCATCATTTGCTCACAAAAAAAAGTTCTCCTATCAAAATCGTCTTCCATGAGCTCCTGAGTAGGTATCATCTTATACGGATGCAATTTATTTTCTTTTAATATGTTTGCTATCGATGTATGGCTAGCATTGAATGTAGTGGATGCCTGTCTACTCGATGTATGTGGGTTTTCCTGAAACTCAAGCAACACATCTAATTTGAGTTCATCACTCAGTGCATTAGCAGCTGCTTTTTTTATCTGCCCTACATGACCAAACTCGCGAAACTGCTTTTCTATTTTACTTATTGTTCCTTGGGATATAGGCGGTAAATTAGGAAATTTCTCATGAAATAGGCGAGTTACTTCCTGTTGTGTTCGGATGTTATCTCCGTAACCAATCATTTGTAAAACTGTTATTTTATGCATTTCCGTTAATCTAACCATTTTTCAGAATTGAATTGAACAAACTTTATACTTAAATTACAACAATGACAACTTAAATAAAACAATTTACTACTGCTTGTTAAAATAGCGTTGCCACGGAAATTCTTTAAAGTTTTTTAATGGTTACCATCTAAAAACCACATTGCTACGGTTTTTGTTCACTTTCTCATTATCAAGACCTAAACGGGAAATAAGTTTTAAGTAATATTGTAATAAGTTCCGAGTATATTTTAGCGAATTTCGGTAACAACATGATATTAATTTTTTTTATGTTAATTTTTGCATTAAATTTAAAAACAATAACATTTTTGAATAGAGAATGAAGAGACCTTTCAAATGATATATCACAAGCCTATACTTCCCATTTAAAAAATTGGGGGTTGTACCTGTCACTCTAAGGGGGTTGAAGGTAGGGGTTGCATTTTCACGTTAAAGAATGTCAAGTTATAATTTAAATTTGACGTGTTTCGGGATTTTTTATAAATATGTACAGTAACCGAAATAATGAATTTATTCCATTTGGCTTTTACAAACTGTATATACTCATACTCCCGGCTTATAATTTTTATGTTTAGGGGCTGTGCGATTATTACAATTTTTGCCTCGATTACATATTTGAAAGTCCATGGGAAGTGTCTGACACTTATGATACTACTTTAGAATATTATCCTACAAAACAAATATAATAATCAGACATACACATTGAAGTCAAGTAACTCTTATTTTTAGTAGCCCTTCTCACCTGATACCTGCCCAGGTGACCTTAGGCTAGCTCCACAAATACACAGTATTCCAAGAACACAGGATGATAGTGAGAACCTAACATTCCATCTATTTGAAAATAAGGTATGTCTTATCGCTCTGGGAACTTGGACTATGAAGACCGCTTGACATAGAGCAATACAACCCGCAATGCAATACCAGAAGTAAGATTTTTTGATCAAAAGCATGCGCAGCTGAGACTCAGCTGATCAATTTGAGAATTCTAGAGAGAAATCTAGTTTTTTTATGTTATCAACCGTTTAAATGTTTCCAATCAAATTATACATGTTAGCTGATTGTGGTGACTGAAGTTTTGTGATTTGATAATCGACAGTGACTCTCTTAAGGAGCTGCGGGCCCTTAAGGATGTTCTGCATGGGTATTTGCTCTTGACTTACGCGCACAACATCTTGTGCGTTGGTCATAGAGCGAATCACTCAACGATTTGAGGTAGAGTTGGAATACCTAATACCCTTCTTGGTGTGCGTCATCGATTGTGACATATATCCGGGTTTTTGGCATGTCGTTTATTTTATTCGCTATTTTGACATATAGCTAACCATAAATTTGATTTTATTCAGCTAAATTCGAGAAAGTTATGAAATTAATAATTACCAGCTTCTTTTTCTTACTGAAAATACTTGAGAACTTTCGAAATGCTCATGGTTTTTCCGTGTATCTAGGCATATTTTTGTATTATTTGGATAAAAATAACAATAAGATTAGTATTCACTTTTTATAAATAATAATTGACTGTACACAACAAAGTACAGACCTGACGAGAACTGTCAGTGGGACATTAGAAAAAGACGTAACACATTTTGCCGCTGCGAAAGGTAGATTTGCATTCTATTCGAACGCGTAACTTCTCCCGATTGATAGGTCGCGCTTGCGCGTATTCTAAACGTCAACTAATCAAATTTTTCAAGTCAAATTTAGGGTTAACATTTATAATACATTTGAATGGTCCAATATTGTGATATTTTGATTAGGATTAATCACAGACCTACCTTTTTTCCCATTTCTCTCAACGTAACAATAGATGACGCACACCAAGAAGGGTATTATTTCAACCATATCTAATATGGCTTACGGCTGGCATAAATTCGACACCGAATGTCACAGAATGCACATGTTTCGATACGATCTCGGTTTTCATGTCGTATTTCGATTTTTCGATCTCGATATTATCCCAAAAAAGCAGTATCGACCTTGAAACTCAATTCGATTCCAATACCCGTTTTCTTGAGATTTTCAATACGGAAGGTATATCCAATCCGAATTGAACTTTGCATGAAAACGTTGTAGGTAACTATCTCCATTACTTTGATTATGTTATTGGCCGACGACCAGAGTGCGGCAAAGCTTTTTGAAGCAGAATAGCACTAGTACGTACGTAACATTATCAGCGACACTTATAAATGCAACACTTAAGGCATATTATTTGTTCTATATTTTTCTCCATTTAAAAAAGAATAAATTCTGAATTTATTTGCGGCACTTTTTCGCAAAAAAGAGTTGAAAAATAGTAGTTTACCTAACAAGTGCGGAAAGTGATACTTTTCCGCACGCCATTGCAGATGGCCGAACGACGCTTTAGCGAGTTCGGCCAGCAATCGCGTGCGGAAAAGTCACTTTACGCACGTGTTAGGTACACTATTTTTTCTACTAGCATGCGAAAAATAACCCAAAAGTTAACATAAAGATACATTTCTTATTAAATGCATATTAACAAATTAATTATTATTATTTGACATTCATTTGATGAGGCTTATACCAGGGCCATTAAAAAATGATTGAAAAATAAGTTGTTTTTTTATTGAAAATTATAGCAAAATTATAATTAATTTCTTAATTTTTCAGTCATTTGGTAAACTACAATCATACAAATATATATTTTTAATATTCGAATGTCAGTATATTCCTCAAATGTCAATAAATTTACTTTCCGCACTAGTGCGGGAAAGTGACTCTTTCCGCACGTTAGTAGAAAAATTTCCCGCACGCATTTTAGTTTTCAAAGTGATTATGCAAATTTTGACCTTATTAGATAGTGTTTTACGTCGGAAGTTGTAACTATTGTTAAAACAGGTGGATAAATAGTCCATCAAATGAAATCTACATCTTTTCTAGTTTTTTGTTGCATTTTTAATTTTTTGAAAATATAAAATAATGAAGATATTTTGATATAACTCTGTACATTCTTTGAAGTAGTGTCATAAAAAACTATCAAGTCACCCGGGTTTTATGTAAGAAAAATATATCAAATTAAATTTCTTCCATTTTCAAATGACTTAAAACCGTTGCAGTCACCTTCACCGTCATCTTTTTATGTGACCTGCAACCGATTACATCCTCATCAACGACATCTACTTACCAGTTAACACCAAATAACTCCACTGGACCGGCAATTTTAAGTCATTTACAGATTGCAACAAATTGTGTTTCTAATATTAATAAGTATTTATAATATTAATTTATAATAATAATAATAGTTTTTGGTTAAAGTTTTGTATATGTATGTTGAGATAAAATAACTTTTGAAAAATGGGTGGGTATACTTTTTGGTATATACGGTCGTAGAAAAAATAATGTTCCTAACTCATGCGTAAAGTGTCTTTCCCGCCCTTGACCGCTTGCCCGAACTCCGCTTCGCGTCGTTCGTGTCAACTGCATTCGCGTGCGGGAAAGCATCACTTTCCGCACTAGTTAGGAAAATAACTATTCCAGCTGCCCAAATTGGTTTTCAAAAAAAACTGTCACGCAGAGTTTGAAATTAATCCGACAAAAACTGACAACTTGATCTTTCCCAACCGCCAGATTTCAGCACCGCACAACCTTTTTTACTCGCATAAGTGATGATTTTGCTACAATTGATAAATCAAGATACATAAAAAAAATTATTAGTATGAATTTTACATTATCAAGTCTTTGGAACCCGCAAATATCAAAAATAAGATCAAACAGTCAAAAATAAAAGATGCTATGACCTATTTCCAGGAGACAGTGGATGATGCCACAGGTTCTATTAAAACAAGAGTCAACAAAAAAATTGTAATCTCCAGAAATGTAATCGCGCTCTTCCATTTTATTGGTAAACATTTGAAAATATTTTTTTTTCCAGATTTTGTTAGATGGCGGTGCTCAGGTGAATCCAGTTCTTCGAACTTCCAAAAATATTTTTATGACTCCTTTGGATTGTGCTTTGCAAAGAGGTTACAGATCCACTGCCAAATATTTACAACTCCACGGAGGAGTGCCAGCTAGTAGACTTAGTGATCCAAACAATCAACAAACTAATAGTGCCTTAAATTTGCAAATTAGAGACGATGTCACGTTCTACGGCGATACATCGTCGGAAAGTGAAAAAGAAATTGTCGATAAAAGTGAAAAAAAACCAACCAAAAAAAAAGTTTCGCATACTAGACAGGAAAAGAAAAAAGCATCCATGTCGAGTAGTGAACAATCGGAAACTGATAAAGTAAAATTGACGAAACAAAAATCTGGTGGAGAACGTAGAAAAACACCAAGTAGTATCGATTATAGCAATGAAATTATTATAAATGGTAAAACGGAAGTGAACATTTCACAAAGTGGTGAAATTATTTTAGATACAGAATCAGTTCATACTCAAACTTCAGCTAAATTGACGGACAAGGACCGAAGACCTAGGAGTGCGAAGTACGGAAGACTACGCGATAAATCAGCTCAATCTTCCTTAAATAAAGAGCCCATGGTTAGTATATCCAGCCAAACCAGCGTTTCCAAAATAGACCACAGCACTAGTACTTCCGAAGAAATTAACGACACCATTAAAGAGATCAAAGTGAACATACCAAATAAGGAAACTATTACTCAAGAGCAACATTCTACAATTTCTTACACTAGTGAAGATGCAGAAGAATCGAAAAAAGACATTTTAGTTGAGGCTTCAGTACATCCGCAACCAAAAGAAAGAACTTCGATGAGTTATCAAGATACAACTGATATTCCGAAACCACAAGAAGAAACTAATAATGATATTGATAAAAGTGATACTGAAGTTAAAAGTGGAGTTGGAGATATTATCGATGTAGCTTCAGAGACAGGAAGATTAACGGAAGCTACGGAAATCCCAAAAGATCTGGAAAGCATTGAGAATTTCGTCAAAATTGAAGACGAAACTCGCCCAGAAACTGGCGATTTTGGAACGTTAGATGAAATAACAGATGCTGACAGAAAAGTGGAGGTTGATGTCCCAAAAACAATGAAAATTAAAGAGCGGCTTGAGATTAATGATGCAGAAGTTCCAACTGCGGCAATATATTCAACTGATAAAGCAGAAAAAACCAAAGCCGATATCACAGAACAAATGGAGTCCGTTAAACAAGAAGACATTATAATACCAAAGTCATCAGATGAAACAAAAGAGATGGAAAATACTAATTCAGTTGAAGTTTCAATGGAAAAATCCGTTGATTTGGAAAAAGAAGTATTAACTCTTATAAAACAGGAAGAAAAGAAAAAACCTATCGAAGGTAACAATGAAGTTATTAACAAACCTAGAAAATCCGAAACACGTTCGAAGGTAATAAAACAAAGCAAACATGACAAAGATGACATGAGAAAACATTTGAGCGACGTATCAAGCTTTTCAGAAAATGAAGATTTCGTAGAAAAAACCCACAAAAGCTTCCGTATACTGAAAGATAAGGAATTAGACGATCTAGACGATACAAAAAGGAAAAAGTATCGGCAAAAGAAAGATTTGCCTGAAACAGGAACAAGATCAAAATCCCTTGATAATAAACTGAAAAAAGATAAGTTTAAACGTAGCAAAATACCGACGCCGTTATTTAAAAGTACACTGTCGAAAAGTGATCGAAACTTGAACGAATCTTACAAAGAAACCAACTTAGATACTCGCGTTCCATCGTTACCTAATATTAGAGATGAAAGAAACGCGCTACGGGAATCAACTAGATGCGATTCCAACATGTCAGCTCCATTACTAACTTCAATGTTTAGTGATAAAGATAAAGATAGTTTATCTGAAATAGATGATGAGATCAATACAAAGAACAAGAGGTTCGTTAAGAAAAGACCGAAGCATCGTGAAGCTAGGAGTGCCGGAAGTGACTACGAAAGTAGTAATTTGATAGATTCCGGTTTTGAACCGAGTCCGAGGAGTACAAGGGTTCCGAGATGGAAGAATATGTCAGAGAGAGGTGTAAATATGACTTCTGTCACCCAAAATATTCAAACGAACATAAGGAGGTAACGTATGCACTTTTATTACTGAATTATAGTTCTTAAAATTATTTGAGGTGAATATTCTCAACAGATTATTTTGAAAAACTAGAAGAAATCACAAAATTATGGTCACTGAAACCACTGTTTGAAAACTAGAAAATTGCAGAACACCTGACTTTGACAGGTCGATCATATTGCTCTGGAGGACAACCGATCAGTTGGAGTTCAATCTTGTGTATTTTGGCATGTGCTGTAAGTCTGTTGGTTGCCAAATAGACTTTGTAGAGCAATGTCAGTGTGATATATATTTTATTTAAATAATAAACGCAGTCAGTTAACTGTCTCTGAATTGCATTAAATAATAAATGAAATGACAGAAGAGTAACAAAGCAATCAACAGAAGAGTTATGTGATTTCAAGTCAAGAGCATAAAGGGATTGTTTAAATAGTCATCTCGCTTGGTTAAAACAGCCGGAAATCAAGAAAAAAATACCGGGTCTCTTGCTCCCCGCATTCGACACTTAACAACACTACAAAACAATAGCATTCTCAACTTATCACCCATTGAAGTCTATCATCCGTTGTTCACCAATAAATAAAGAATACTAAATATAATATGACATGTGTCCTCCAGAATAATATGGTCGAGCTGTCAGTCATTCTGTACCTTAATAAGGAGCACGAGCTCACCTGGAAAGATCGCTAAAGTTTGCCTATCGTCTAAACGTTTTTTCACTGCTAGAAAATAGTATCGCATAGATACGCGAAATGGACAAAACAGCAAGAAAATCTTGACCTTAGTTTTTGTATGAAAATAATAGATATGGGACAGTGATTGAAACGACAAAGATTGAAATTTTGAAAAATATAAAATGGGCATGATGTGTATTTGAAAATTGCAATAGTGGTAGGACCTTCAAGTGTATTTTAAAATTCTAAGCCGAACAGTATGGGAAGAAGGAATGGTTTTGACAAGATCTATTCGTATTTTCCATGACAAAATAAAAGCGTTTTTCCCTGGAAGAGTTAAAAACGCTTATTTTTGGTCTTGCTGAAGCTTGACCCATTTGAGAGATTACCTTCTACTTTCCTGTCCTCCAGAGTGTGCCATTTCTTATCCAAATCCCCTTTCACCTGCCCCCACCTTTTACATCTCCCCCCAATCGAGTAAATTTCTCTCGCTGATCGTGCCTGCTAGCGCTGAGCTTTAGCGAAGCTTGTCAGTACCTAGATTTGGCCGACATGGTCTTAAATCCATGGGTCAAGCTTCAGCAAGACCAAAAATAAGCGTTTTTAACTCTTCAGGGGAAAAACGCTTTTATTTTATGTCTGTGCTTTCGCTTGACCCATTTGAGAAGTGTTTGTTATCTGTCGGCACGATAGCGAAAAGCGTACTGCGAGAATAATTAAATTGTAGAAAGATATACTCAAGACATTTATTTATTAAATAAATTCCATGGATTATTGAAATCCATTATTATAACAAAAATAAATAAAACGAAATTCTTATATATAGGGTTGTCCAAAAAAAACCGGAATTTCCTTTTTTATTGATATTTTTTTTATTTATAGGTCGATTTTATTGATGTCGGTTTTGTTCGAAAGATAATTGATCAAGACACACTACTAATCTAATATTTCGCGTTTTGTTTAAAAAAACAAAATGGCGGACACATCCAAACTTTACCAAACTTTAAGACTGACTGGAAATTTTTTGCTTCGCACTGTATATGATTGCGAATTATTTTACGAAAGTTCAGACATTTGTGAATGTAACGAGAGGTCAAACATAGAAATCGGTCAAAAATTGTCTGATGTATGGCTCGAAAAAAACAAGTATGTTATTTTATGTTTCCACTAATTTTTTTGTGGTAAACGTACAGTTCTTGAATGTCCAATTTGTATGATGCTACGGTTTCCCTTTTTAAATATACGATGCTGTTATAGGTGGATGTTGCCAGTAGGACTCCCTCATGGAGGGCACCGTACCATTATCTATAATAATGAATATTCTGCTAAATATTTCAAACGTATACCTGTTGTCGTTATTAATATCAAGCAGAATAACTATTTAAAGATCCGTGACCCGAAGAGGACGGATGTAGGTCTCTACAATCGACTCTTAGAAGGTGCTCTGCGGGAAACAGAGGTCCTGACTCCCAGCAATAATGAGGAACTGGAAAGGTACACAGTATCTATCCAAAACAAAATAGACATTGCCTATAAGGAATCCTGTCCCATGAGGATGGTTCAGACAGGTTGCACGACCAATACCTGGTGGTGCCCTGAACTGGAACACCTCAGAAATACAGCGAGAACGACCTTTAACAAGGCAAAACGAACAAAACTCGAAGAGGACTGGGGAATGTATAAAGCCAACCTCAAAGAGTTCAAAAAAGTCTGCAGACAAAAGCAAAGAGAAGCCTGGAGAGCCTATTGTGAGGCAGTCGAAGACTTCCCACAAATTTCTAGGCTACAGAAGGCACTCTCAAACGACCACCATAAGAGTATCGGCATCCTGACAAGGGAAAATGGCGACAAGGCCGCCAACCTTCAAGAGAGCGCTGAGATTCTTATGGAAACTCACTTCCCAGGTTCTGTCTTTCCTGGAACGTCAAACTGGACGGAAGTACCAACAACACCCTCACAATACGACTGGCAATCTGCTAGTGCAGTAATTGATGAGGACAAGATAAGGTGGGCCATATCGGGCTTCTCCCCCTTCAAGTCACCAGGACCTGACGGAATAAGACCAGCCCTACTTCAATGGGGAATGGATATTCTTATGCCGCACCTGGTTGGAATTTTCAGAGCCTCTTTAGCTCTGAGGTATATTCCCAGTAAGTGGAGAGAAGTACGAGTGGTATTTATACCCAAACCAGGTAGGATGGACTACACCTTACCAAAAGCATTCCGACCAATTAGTCTCACATCGTTCTTTTTAAAAACAATGGAGAGGTTATGCGAGCGGTATATAAGAGATGAAGTGCTAGTTCACAACCCACTTCATCCAAATCAGCATGCATACACTCCGGGAAGGTCCACTGATTCGGCCCTTCACCAAGTGGTTGGCAGAATCGAAAGATCATTGGACAACAAAGAATCCACCCTGGGTATATTCATAGATATTGAGGGAGCGTTTGATAAAACAACCTTTCCAACAATTACCCAACAACTCAACTCCAGGAATGTACCTCTGGTAGTAGGAGAATGGATACTCAAGATGCTCTCTAGTAGAGCAATAAGTATCAATGTAGAAGACATCACAGTACGAGGACTGGTCATGAGGGGATGTCCACAAGGAGGAGTCTTATCACCCCTTCTGTGGAACATAGTCCTAGACACCCTGATTAATCACCTCAACAACAATGGATTCTACACAATTGCATACGCAGATGACATAGTTATCTTGCAGACTGGCAAATTTGTGAACACACTGTGCGACAGAGCGCAGGATGGGCTTAAATTAATTGAAAAATGGTGTAAGGAACACTCACTGTCGATCAATCCCAGAAAGACTGAGATGGTCCTTTTCAACAGGAAAAGAAGTTTATCGGGTTTGAAACCTCCCGAAATCTTCAAAAGCAAACTAAACTTTTCGGAAGAGGTGAAATACCTTGGTATTACCCTCGACAGGAAACTAACATGGAACTCTCATCTACACAACAGAGCAAAAAGAGCATATGTGGCTTATGAGCAGTGTCGGAGGACAGTGGGACGCACATGGGGTCTGTCACCCCGTGTGGTCACCTGGATCTACACTGCAATAATAAGACCCATGTTAACGTATGGAGCAATTGCATGGGGACCGAAAGTTCTACAAGCAACGGCCATCCAAAAATTATATCAAATACAGCGAATGGCTTGTCTGAACATCACAGGAGCCATGAGAACAACACCAACCGCAGCAATGGAACTAATTACTGGTCTGACCCCTCTGGACCTGCACGTCAAGGAGGTTGCGTTAATGGCCATGGTACGATTGCGCACGGCTGGTGTAAACCCCGAAGTAGGAGTGGGCCAATTGAGGTTGAGCCTATGGCAGGAAGCGCTCACTGCGCTACCTCTGCTGCAGGCAGCCAACGATGCAATTGAACCCAGGTTTTTGTTTAACAAACCCTACAAAATTCAAATAAAACAGAACACAGAACCAGACGCTGCAAATGCAATACGCATTTATACAGATGGTTCAAAAATGAAAGAAGGCTCAGGATGTGGAGTTTACTCAAGAGCACTGAGCCTCAAGATTAAGTGGGGAATGGGAAACAATACCAGCGTGGTTCAAACAGAACTGGCTGGTATCTCAATTGCCACAAAAGAACTAACCAGAAGAGGAATTTCTGGAAAAAACATAACAATCTGCACTGATAGTAGACAAGCCCTATTAGCCTTGAACAGACAACGTGTTATATCGAGGCTAGTACTAGAGTGCCACCAAGATTTAGCTGACGCCTCGGCAGATAACAATATTATCCTGAGGTGGGTTAAAGGGCACGACAGGAGTAAAGGAAATCGCATTGCTGATTCTTTAGCCAGGGAAGCCGCTGGACTGAAAATTTTAGGACCCAGTGACACCTACGGCCTAACGACTTCGACAATTGCAGAACTAGCCAAACGTTACACCCATGCTCAATCCCTTAAGAGATGGGATGGAATCAAAGGATGCAGTCTTGCCAGGATCACCCTGGGCGACCCTGGAAAGCTGGCGCCGAAGAAATATTTGGCGATGACCAGGAAAAACCTACGTTTAACAGTAGGATTTCTGACTGGTCACTGTCAACTAAGGAAACACCTCCATACTATGGGGTTAGTGGACACACCTCTATGCAGGATGTGTGAACAGGAAGATGAAACTGTCAGGCATGTCTTGTGCGAGTGTCCGGAGTTATCGTCAATAAGAGAGTGTGTGTTCGGTGAGTCTTGGCCTACACCTGCCGATATAAAGGAGATGTCTCCTAGTGACCTGACCACCTTCCTGAGAAGGACAGGATGGACAATGACCTAGGAGGACAACTCCTCGGGAGGATGTACAATGGGTCACATGTGGCCTAAGTGCTGTGAGCCTACACACTCACCCTCCCCACTCTACAGATACAGATACAGAACTATTTAAAGATAAAATTAACAGTAAAAAAAATTTACTCGCGGGGAATCGAACCCGGGTCTACC
>CAJUYI010000561.1:34825-47604 GCA_910591695.1 Galerucella pusilla | reverse complement strand
ATTTTCGTGCAACAATAACGAGTAGAGATCAACAATTTAAAGGTCTAAATTGCGTCCTGTTGGTTAGCTTCACAGTTGCCATGGTAGCTGAATAATCAAGTCGACCAAACCTTCTATGTTTTGCTATTACTCGATGAAGAACAAAAATTGACGTTCTTGGAAATCGGAAAATTTATTTTAATTGTTTGCTTTTCAAATACAATTTGTTGTGGAATTTTTTTATCGAATACCACACGAGGTCAAATTAATTTTTTCTCGCCAATGAATATTTTTAGAGAACTAGCTCTAGTTTTCGAGTCATAACTTCCTAATTTTTTCAACAGAGTCCTTTGCTAAATCCTTCCAAGAATAGCTATCGTTTGCAATTAAACATCATTTTCATATTAACTTTTAACAGGTGAAAATGCATTATGCAACAAAAGCAAAGTTGATTGAAAAATAGTTGCGAACATTCTTTTGGACTGGAATGACACTGAACAAGTATTAGTGGTATTACATTGTAATTTCATATTTTCTATTATATTGATCTGCCGATTTTGTATATTTCTTTTTATAGCCCGACGATGGTAGGTAGCTATTTACCGAAATCAGATGAGGAAAAGTAAACAATACATTTTGTGATCCCACTTCAAGTTTTTTGCAACCCAAATATTTATAACAAGTTCAACTAATATAAACTCTGTAGTTTTTCGACGAATTTTTTATATTGATTAGCTTGAATTTCATTCATTTCATTATGGTTACTTTAATTGATTTTGGTGTATCCAATTTAATTCCAGTTACAATGTTGTGATTATCCCATTATTTGGATAAGAGATTCACTACTTTTACTTCGACGGTTTATAAAATGAAACCTTCCCGATGATGGTATTTTTGAGTTTTTCCCTAGCAAATAGGTTTTAATTAATAATACGCATCGACTACGGAGGTCAATAGTATAGTTGTTAAGGTTCACATAAAAGCAAACAAAACGTGTGAATGGGATTTACAAGTATACAGTGTGTCCACGAAGGAGAAACTTTTTCATAGTTTTAGAGCAAAATGTTGTTCCTGATAAAAAGTTTTGCTTGTTCTGAAACCCCATTATAAAAAATTCGATTTTTCAAAACCTGCTTCATTTTTGTACCAAATTACCCAATTAATTATGCCACATATCAACTCGAACTGCTCAGTAGTATAAGCTGTAGGACTTATAGCAGAAATAAAGTATTCTTGATTTTGTTTAGTATATAGTTCTTTATTTATGTAGACTTCATAATGACAAACAAAACAATATGTACAAGATACTTATAAATAACTCAAACTACACATACCGTCATGTGTAGGTTTGCCTATAATTTCTTAACTCAGAAATAATAAAATAAATGAATGCCGTGACGAGAGCACTTACTCGTAAAAAAAGGAAATTTGATGTAGTCTCTTAGACCGCTAAGAAACAAGTCATCCCGATTTAACCATTGAGTGTCCCTTTTGTATTCAAAAAACTTTCACCTCTGTTTCATTTCGAAATGGACAATGCACTCAAAAAAGCCATTAAAGTCTAAAGTGAAAGTTGGTGATACATGTCTTAAACTAGTCAATCTTTTCTAAGAAAGCCAGACAATGGTTGAGTATAGGAATATCTAGGAAACCTAAACAATTTTATAGAAAATACGCATTTTTGCACTAAGGTAGATATTGTGATATTAATCTAGTAAGTGACGTTAACGATTTACCTGAGGAACAGTCAACTTCGGAAAATAGTTTTCAAATTATCATTCTTTTCCAGCAATGCTAACTCTTCAACTATGAGAAATACCCAGATGTAGGTACGCAGAATGCTTCATCCTATAACTGTTGGAATTGGTCTAGTGAAAAACCTCCCTCTGGAGTGAAGGGTTGGTAGCTGTTTGCATAACAATGAAGAAAGGTGATACTTGCCTCCCGAGGATGAAGTTTACTTACATGATACTTGGTTAGATTTTTGGAATTCCCTGTTTACCCTAGGATGCATAGGTAGGGTTCAAAAGACCCGCGGTGATATTAAATGTTCTGTATTTTTTGTAGTTTTTGTTGCAATTTCAATTCAGCTTAGGAATGCTTCCAGTGAACAATATTCAACATAATTATAATAAAAATATTTTACAAAAAAATTTTATCTTACAGAAATTTGAAATTTCCCATTGCCACTACATTCTGCCGACGAGACAAGGGCGTTGGTGATCTAATTCTTCTGGTTATGTGAAAGTAAGAGTGGGTATGCTGTCAATGGAACGATTTATGTGGGTAAGCAACCAGGCGCTAAGGCACAAAAGAGTATGGGAATTCACATTGATTGCGCCATTTAAATATTCGTCGAGAAATTTGACAACAGATAATTTCTTTACAATTATTCCATTAGCTGAGCAATTGCCAGAGATAGGAATAACTACAGTTGGAACTTTACGTAACAGCAAGAGGGAAATTCCACCCCAATTTAAGCCCAATAAAGGAAGACATGTATCATCATCCATTTTTGGTTTCAATCTTACAATTTTATTGTTAGCTATGTTCCTAAAAAAATGAATCAGTTATATTGCTTGGTTTAATGCATTACGACGCATTAGTAAATGAAGATAACCCCAATAAAAAGCAAGAAATAATGTAATATTATAAACATACAAAAGGAAGTGTCGATCAAATGGATCAGATGGTTGGCAACTATACATGCAAACGTCAAACAAGACGGTGGCCATTTGCGATTTTTTGCAATGTATTTGATGTAGCAGCATTTAATGGCTTTTTGCTATGTAGGTACATGTGAAAATAAAGACTATCAAGCTGGACGAACACACAAACGTAAGCTTTTCATCAAAGACCTTTGCAAAGAATAAGTACTACCTCTTATGAATCGACGGTCTGAAATCCTAGACTTAGTCTTGATAAAAAAAAATGTATTGATTTTTTCATTCAAAAAGAAATACTTCCCATAAACGACGACCCTACAGTGAAAAAACGATGCTGCATTTGTCCTTGCAAATTATCAAGGAAAAGTGAACAAATCTGTAATAAGTGTACAAAGAATGTTTGTGAATAACATAGTCAGGCAATTTGTATTAACTGTTGACTAATTTAAGATTCAAAAAGCAATAAAGTTTTATTGAAATTAATCTTTGTGTATTATTACATATGAGGGTCCGGCAGACTCATTCTATGCATAGGTGTAAAAATTTTCACGTATGCGTCATAGAACAAAAATACTGTGAGACAGAGAGACATTGCGCACACTATTCCCTAGAAAAGGACATAATACTACAGCTGTGCGCACAGGCACTGTAAACTATAAAAGAGCGCGCAGGTTTTATACTCACAGTAAAAACAAGGATGGATAAATTTACCATAGAGCAGTGTTTTGTGTAGTTAGTTTGTAAACTACTACTCCAGTTATAAAAATAAATTAAATCAGAGATAACCTTAAAGAACTGTTGAGAGACTCTTGTAATGTCATAAACTTAATTACGTTCCTTATACTTAAGGCAGCAGCAGGTTCAAACATTTCAATCAAATCAGCAGACACAGATGTTTTGATAATTTTATTCGGCAATATGCATAAAATTGAAAACCGTCAAATTTGGCTTGCAAGTTCATTGGCAAAAAAAATAGTAGTAATGATCTTAATTGCATAAATTGTACGGAATTGGCATCGAAATTGGGATCCGACCTGTGTCTAGGTCTACCTGCTTTTCATGCATACACTGGTTCCGATTACACCGCAGCTTTTTACAACGAAGGAAAGCTAAGACCATTCAAGTTATTTTCGAAAAATCAAACGTATCAAAAATATTTTTCTCAACTGTTAACTGATGAAGCTAACATTTTTATTGACGAAAAAATGAAAGTAATTCAAGAAGTTACCTCCGCCATGTATGGTATTAAAAATTGTAACAAAGTAAATGACGCCAGATATCAAATATTTGTTAAAAATTTTTCTGCGAAAAAAGATAATGAAAATTATTAGAAAATTAGAATTAGAAAAGTTGAAAGTTTTGACTCGAACACAATACCACCATGCTGGGAATCACACAAACAAAAAATTTTACGCACTATTTTTGTCAACTCAATGTGGTTATACATGCAACTGACCCAAATTGTGTAAAATTAGACCCAAAAAATTGTGGTTGGTTCTAAGATGGTTATTTAAAACCGAAAGGATATAATGGAGACCAGACACCATTGAAAATTATTGATATTTTGGAAATGACGGAAATAGAGAACGACGAATCTTCCTCAGACCTGGAAAACCATACATTTTCCGGCGACTCTGACTCTGAATAATAATTATTTATTACTATGTTTTTTATCATCATTCATTTTAATGTATTTATTGTTCAATAAAAAAATTTGTATTTTCCTGCTAAACATATATTAATAATTTTTTTCAATTATCCTTGTTATCTTTAATTTATTTTTATACTACTCCAGTTTACAAACTAACTACAAAAAACACTGCTCTATAGTAAATTTATCCATCCTTGTTTTTACTGTGAGTATAAAACCTGCGCGCTCTTTTATAGTTTACAGTTTACAGCACAGCTGTAGTATTGTGTCCTTTTCTATAGTAGGGAATAGTGCGCGCAATGTCTCTCTGTCTCACAGTATTACTCGCTCCGTTTTTTCAACTTAAAAGTCTTACAACCACTATCTATGACCATATTTTCTCAAGCAACCTAATACTACGTTATTTGTAATTCAATTATCTTTATTTTGAAATTGGTTCCGATTGGTAGACAGAAGAGTGCAATTACAAATTTCAACTTACCTGTTTGGACGCGGCTGTCAGGTAATAGGGACCAGAAAAGGGGAGGCAACTGAGGTGTTGCATATTGTGTGCATTATAAACTTTCCACTGAAATTGGTTTTGTTTGGTAGACAAGCCGGTAAACTTTTCAAAAAATAATAGTTTTTTATAATTTCAATTAATTATAACCTTGACCATTTCCCAAAGGGTTGCCAAATTAAATTATGTTCTTAAACATATTTACTTCGATAATATGTCATTTTCATCTGATAGACAAATCGGTGAAAGACGATCTTGCTTCGGATCCTCTACTATGACTAGCGTGCCTTACCCACAACCATTTTGAATTTATTTTGTAGATGAGGTACTGTATTCTACTAGTCAAACCCTTTCATTTGTTATCCATATTGAGGGGGTCGCATAAAAATATGTAATGCGGCATTTTGTGGTTGCGGCCATTTGAGATATAAAATGATTCTTAATATAGATAACTACATTGTCATCAAAATTGAAGGTTTGTATCAAATTTCAGATCAACCTGTCAACAGGAATGGGGTAAAACTTCAATTACTAAACTTCACTCAAGAAATAACCAGGACAAGCTAAATTTAAAGCGTTTTTTCCATCTACAGAAAAGCATTGTTATTAACTAGGACAAAAATATTCCGAAGCAAAGTATGCTTTTTTCTGCACCGGAAGTTTCACTAATCCACCAACTGCGTTTTTATATTCATTGGTAGATTTTCGATTGAAGAAATGACGCGTCGAATCAACTAAAATTGCAAACCATTCCACAGCCTCTGTGTCTAGGTGGTGGATAAATTTGGTGGAGTACAAAATGACAGCTTAACCTCAAAAAAGTGAATATTACAAGCAGTTATGACGAATTATTGAAGGAATAGACCATGGAGACTAGATAAGGAGAACGAGCTCATACGGAGAATTTGACAAAATCTGTCCTCAAAATCGTCTTTTTTAAGCAGTTTGTTTTTCCATCGCAGCGTCGCCACTGCTACTTCTTACTTCTGAACTATTTCAAAACATTATCGACAATAACCCTAATATTTATATACAGAGTGGACCAAAAGTCTTGAAACGGCCAATTATCTCGTAAATTGCTAGTCCTGATTGTACAAAATTTGGGATACCTACACCTATTTTGGCATTCGTAGATTTCAGATATTATATTTGCAATGTTACCAGATTTGCCGTTGATCTTATATTATTGGTAACTCTGTTTTTCCAAATTAACCACCCTGTATGTTCAGTCAATATTGGAATCACCTATTCAATACGAGTTCAACCATATGACCTATGATTTTATGTAGTCTGGAATGTCTAAAATATGTACATAAAACATAAGTCTGGCAACGCCTATTAATAAACTGAATTTTTCAAGTATCCTCAATAAAAATAATCCTCAGGATTGAGATCGTGAACATGGAGGTCATTCAATTCTACCTCGTCTACCAATCCATCGTCCGTGAAATATCTCATCTAAATAACGCCAAACATTTACACCAAAATGAGCTTGAGCTCCAGCTTGTTGAGATCATATCTGATTAAAATTGGTTCTAAACAAGTTTCTCAGTGTAGGTACGATTATATCCCCTTTTAGCGAAATAAGCGAGTAGACTTAGTCAGGACTTACTCCAGTTCCCACTGCTCTTGACGGAGGAGAAACCAAGTGGCGGCTGATGCCGGTGAGAAAAAGCAGTGTTGTCAAACGTTAAGTTAATTCCCCAGATAGATATATATATAATAACTTTGGAAATAATAAATAAAATGTCACAAGAGGAAGAGATAAAATATGGACTACAGAAAATTTAACATACAGTTATTAACGAAAAGTATTTTGCTATTATAGACATTGTATTAATACAAAATGTATAACTATGTCAGACTCGATAATAACCGGCAAGTAAATCGGCACACCGATTATTTGTAAAGAAGCGTTAACTTAAAATAGATACATTTATCAAACTATCCATATAAAGGAGTTAATGAAGTGATATAAGCTCTTAAATTCCTTTCATAAAACTATTGAACTAGCGGTTTGCATTTTCTCATACCCATTACCGCCATATTGCAATCTAATTGCGAGTGATATGCTACAATTTAATTTTTATTGAAAATGAATAATTCTGATCAATTTTATAACAATTATGTACTGAAATAAGTTGCTCTACTCACAGAAATTAGTTTTGTCTGGAAGACTGTAATTATCGCTTCTAAAAAAACATTGTCAAATAAATTAATGCTTCAGACATTTTTTTATTTTACTTCTGTATCCCTTAATTTCATCATATCGCTGAAGTTAGGATAATGTAGTAGTGTGCGATAGACGCCATACCTACTTAAATTGGCGAAGCAGATTGACAGTTGAATTAGTTTCAAATACATAATTGATGTTTCTATTATTTAGCAATATTAAAGTTGAATAAGTATTATATGGTTTCTTCTGAAAATCTTGTTTCAGATTATGTAGGTGTTAACGTCATATAAAGGGTATATTAACTTCTAAATTACCTTTATGTGGTCCTTAAACAGTAACTTTATAAAAGTGTCCATAACTACTGCGGTTTGGAGGTTAGGATATATAAACGTCGTATAAAGGGTATTTCAAACCTTTATAAGATTATCATAGAAGTACTATAGAACAGTTATAATGCAGTTGCTCGTAATACCCTCATGAAATGGTTGCCTAACGTGGGCCTATTTAGAGTTATAACAGCTGATTAAGCTCTGTTTATATGCTTATTTCACAATTTAAGGCACCATTTACCTTTCAAACATGATTTTATTAAGGTGTTTATAACTTTTGAATAAGTATCAATTTTTGTTACTTGGGTAGATTTTGGATAAAATGGCTACGTCTATTGACATTTGCTAAGATGTTGCTAGGAAGCCGTGCGATTTACTTTACAGCTGTGCGTTTTTTTTTACAGTGCGTAATAGACATCATTACATTGATACCTACTGTGTGTTATTGACTGATTACAGGGGGGGTCGTAGGTAATAGTATACTCGTATTATGCAACGATCAAGTAATGATGGTTATTAATACACAAGCATTAACCGGGATACGAAAAAGTCAAAGGAGAGTTTCGTATGGTTAATGTGGTTAATGCGGCGCCTTTCCTTGCTGTACTACGGGACCACAGTGTTGAACTAATAGCATGAAGTGTATAGGTCTGTTACTGTTATACAAAATTAGTAATAAATTATTGTAAACAAAAATTAATAAGTGTATTTACCTTGGTCATTTAGTATTTTTGGTCTGGTGCTCGACATTACTTTTAAAAACTGTTATAAAATACAAGGATCTCTTAGAAACTGTCAAATATTCTACAGAAAATATTGGGTCTGCCTACTTGGGTATTTGAAAATTTGGATTTCTTTTGGTCAATTTTTCAGTTTTATAATGGAAACCAGTGTTATAATGAGTATCATTATGAAAATGAAAATTTGCATTCAATTAAAAACTTATAGTAAAGGAGTAGAAAAAAAAATATTATATTTTCTATGGTTATTGAACAGAAAGATTATGGGTCTTTGGTCTTCTTCCTACACCTGTTAATGTTAACCCATTTCCCTGTTCTGTACAAGTTTTCGTAGCTGTTATTTTGATATTATTGTGACTGATCAAACCAATTTTTTATCTACAAAATCATTTCTATGTCCTAACCTCTCTTACCTCAGACGTGAACCGCGATCTGTCAAAGGATATAGCAATCACTAAAACATCATTAGCTCGAGTTTTATTATTGGCTGCTATTCTTCTTCCATCAAATGTTATGGTACGGGCTTTAAACTGGCGCCATTTACCAAGATAATAAATTGGAATACATGGTGTTCGATCTTCTTATATAGTATCCATTGAGTGGACGAATAAATAAAAATCAATTGAGAATGTGATTATAAAGTATTCACTGCACTGCGTCAGAAATTGAAAAAAAATCTAGTGGTGTGGATTGTCAGTTGTCAGATATACGTGATGTAAAGAACAATGCAACAGCGTTTTTTATGTGCCATTGATGATGCTAGCATGTTGGTGTACCGGAGACTGACGTCAGTCAACCAATGGTGAGTGAATTCTGTGAAAAAACGTCCTAATTTGTCTAATTATGGAGGTGGAATACCAAAAAATCTCCGTTTTCTGTACAATGTCAGTTTATAGTCAGACGTTCATTGGACTTGAATAAATATGAAAAACTGAGAGTTAATTCCTCAAATTAAATATTTTATTGTGTTTAAGTTTTTGGACGGCAAGAAGTACGTGATATATAAATTTGCTTAGTAGGTATCTTACAAGTAATAAGTGACACCTCATAACGGAAAGTGTTTAACGCCATCAACTTGTCACACTTAAGTAACAAATATATTCAAATTCCAGCGTTTTGAATACGATCCCAGACATATATATCTTTACAACTTGGAGCTGTAAGGATTAATTTTATGCATTTCATCCCAAAACAAAAGAGATTTGGTTTCTGGGTGCTCATCGTGCAATATCATTTCATTGCCAATATCGAACACTCTGAATTTGTTTTTTGATATTGGCAGCCATTCTTTAGGCACCAGAGGATCCTTTTTATCCACCGTTGGTTTCCCAAACTTAGCGAAATTCGTCCACAATTTTACAGTTTTATGAATAGCTACATCTTCTTCGCTGCCAGTTTCTACTTGGGGCACAAAATCGCTGTTGAATAAGTAACCACAATCATCAGCATGGGCAACACCTGAAAGAAATAAATATAATTACATGTTTTTTTTTTAAATTACCACTGAAAAAGTAGGCATTTGGATGAAAAGAAAATTATATTAACAGTATTTCTAGTTATTTGTTGTCTTATTGGTATTGTACCATTATTGTCCTTTATTTGTAGCTACCAGTGTAAAATCATTGCTATATGGCTCCTACTCTTAATTAACCAAGTGAGCCAAAATAGAGATTCACCATTGAAAATCGATTTATCATTATATCCCCGTCAAAACACCTCTACATACCTATTCATCGCAAAGAATATGGGCTTTTCCGTGCGCTATAATACATGATTATATGTTTTGCCTCAAATCTATTGTGGTCCTTACAATCTAGATTACCTTTTCCAGCCCGTTTTCCCAAGTAGTCATTCAGCCTCGAGACTGAATCTTTCATGTTATTTCTCACCAGTGACATTTCCACGCCTATAATAGTACCAGAAACTGGACATTCACCAGGCAGTCGCACCGGCATAAGATGTGCTCCGCAGTTTCCTCAACGTCACCCGTCTACCCCATTAGCTGCCTGTTGGGCTCATAATGCTCATGTTCACCGTGTCATCACAGGCGGTATTCCCCTACTTCTAGTTCTGTGTTGGTGTTAATGAATATATTTGGTATCAAGTAGGTAGATGTTTTGCGTAATGTGATCTATTTGGCTGTTTTAATCTGTGCGTTCGTAAGTATTCCTTTTTCTAATTGGAATTGGGGTATTTTTGTTTTTACATTCGTCAATTTTTTATTCACATTGCTTTCTGTTAAAAAATTTGTTGTACTTGTTGCTGAAAATATTATCTTTGAAATATTATTGGAAATATTACCAGCCTATGTGATGGTTTTATAATTTTGTGCCTTCAGTTTTCTCATCAAACACTTAGTGGAATTGATTAAAAATTTAGTAAAAAAGTAATGTAAGTATATGCTAACTTATGGAACAGAAGAACGGTAACAAAGAGAATTGACCGATTAGTTGGTTATGACAACCAGTGCCAAATAAACATATTCACACTGAAAATGGATTTTGTCTAAGACCGTGCGTTTTAACCCATTTTCCCGCACGCATTTTAGTTTTGAAAGTGTCGCGGTAAACGCGGCTTCACTTAATTTACTTTCGGCGAAATCCAGAGGGAAGTATGAACTTGCGTACCACCGCTTCATGGATTTTATAACAACTTTATCTATAAGTAAGCTTTTTTTAGCGAGTGAGCGGTCACAAAAAGTTGATACCATTCAATTTTTTGCAACGAATGGTAAATACCAAAACTTTAAATCAGTGACCGCGGTAATAACTTCAGTTGAGTTTAGTCAAGAGGTGGGTAACTGGCAGTGGTTATAGCACCCACTCTTATTTTAAAACGTGAATAACCACCTGTTACCGCAAGTGACCGATGGGTTTTAACCAGCAGCTCGTAAAAAATCCCTAATATAAAAATTAAAACCATACTTTGTTTCATTTTATTGTAATAATTCATTTGTATCATTACCGCACTCTTATTTTCTAATTTCTTAGCAACTGAAATGTTGAGCTTTGCGCATAGGAAACAGGTCAAAATAGTGTCACTTTTCCCACGATCGTAGAAAAATAACTTTATTGTTACTAACACTTTTTTCACGCCGCTTGAAGTAACTCTAAAAAAGGTTCTAAAATAATCGAATGGACGGGGATGAGTGTATATGGGTCAGGAACCAAACATTTTGAGGGTATCATAAAATCCACAAAAATCTTTCAAGTGGAAATTCACGCACAGTTCAATATGGACAAGGATTATGGTTGGATGGTACAACAACTATCAAAGCGCTGAAATCTTCTGTGATCAGATTTAAAATAGCACAAGACTTAACGAATTATGCAAATACAGCATCGTCAACTTATTGTGGGTTTCAGGACACATTAGAATAAAAGGACATAAAATAACAGATACACTAACAAAGAGAAAGATGCTCCATCGGCACCAATATACATATTATTATCATAGTCTATCTTCATGTACGAAATAGTAATAAGTTTCTTATGCAAAAACTTATTATGGTTTTTTCATTTTATTTAATACAGACATACCCGCATCAACTACTAAGAGTTATTAGCAGGAGGACTTACACAAGTAGGTTATTTTAAATATTTTAAATATTATTACAAAATAATCCGAGTATTTCCCAAAATGTTCATAAATGTACCTGAGCTAATACAGGATTCCGGTCAATTATGGGTCTTTTATAACCATAAGCTATACAAAACAATGGAAAAAGGTTTGGACAGGCCAAAAACCCTGTGTATTGAAGATTACATAGCCGTGGGAGAACGTCAACTCCACCACGAACCTCAGGTAGACGAAAAAGGCCGGTCAGCTCCACCACCGATTTCAAGCCGAGGGATTAAATAGATAAGAGGATAATCTTTATAGTACAATAAAATATTTTGCTGAGTTTATAATTTTTGAAGAAAATAATTCAGTTTGACATTTTGTATCATAGAAAAGATATAACCGCTGTTAAATAAAGTTAAAAAAATGCATATTTGAAATTTACTAAAATACGTACATCAAATTGTTATATATTCAAACCTATTACGGAAAACGAGGATGCAGCCTTCATCACAAATAAGTACATCAAATTGTTATATATACAAATTTATTACGGAAAACGAGGATGCAGCCTTCCTCACAAATACGTACATCAAATTGTTATATATACAAATTTATTACGGAAAACAAGGATGCAGCCTTCCTCTCAAATACGTACATCAAACTACTACATACTCAAATCTATGGTTTAACAGAATGTCATTAAAAGATTAGCATGGTGGACTTGACCGGTGACCTTAATCCCCTAAAATAAAATTTCTACCTGAATTTATGGACGTGGTGGAGCTACCATGTAGCCATAGCCGTAATATAAAATTAATTATTAATATTTTCAATAGGTACCTATTTGCCAATAAAAGTTTGAACAGTCAGCGATTGTAAATTGCAGCGGCGGTCAGAGTTTCCATAATCCTTACATGTAAATTGCAGCGCACGGCCAACAAAGAGCGTTAATCTTACCTGTAAATTGCAGCGGCAAAATTTATGAAATCCTACTCAGTTAAACTTGAAACATACCGTAGATTATTTATACTGCATTACTTATCTATACTAAAGAAAAGAAAAATACTTTTTGATATTTATTAATTGATGACCAAATACACATCACACATACACACGAGTATACTATAAGCGCTATAATAAAATCAAAAACAATATTTACACTAAATGTTAGGTTA
>CAJUYI010000560.1:103639-120582 GCA_910591695.1 Galerucella pusilla | reverse complement strand
GGCTACGCCTTGAGGTCTTTTTTTCCGTCTCCTTCCACCATACCAACGCTGCGTAGGTCAGTTTAGGTATCAGTATCGCTTTGTAGATCCACAAAGCTTGCCGAGGTTCTAGCCCCCATCCTGTCCCTATAGCTGACCTGCACTGCATAAATATGTTAAGGACTTTCCTTCCCTGCAACCGCAGGTGTTGTCCCCAGTTAAGTTTCTTGTCTAGGTATACCCCTAGATATTTCACTCCCGAGGCATACGGTATAACCTTCCCATAAAATGAGATTTCCTTTTTGACCCTGCTTTTGTACTTTCTTGTGAAGAGCACTATCTCTGTTTTGTCAGGGTTGACTCCCAGAGACTTGCTCCCACACCACTGCCTGACCTTTCGCAGGGCTCTTTCCATGAGATCAGGTAGTACCTCCTCATACTTGCCCTTGACAAGTATTACAAAGTCATCCGCGTACGCTACGGCGTGTAATCGTTCCGCCTCCAGTACGCGTAGTAACTCGTCGGATACCATGATCCACAAGAGCGGTGACAAGACCCCCCCTTGTGGACAACCTTCGCTAACTCTGCCCTTGACAGTTTTACCATTCCATTCGCTGAGGACGCATCTGTCGCTCAGTGATCCCGTCACCCATCTTGCGATGGTTATCGGTATTCCCTGTTTCGACATTGCGTTCTCGATGGAATTTCTCGTGGTGCTATTAAAAGCTCCCTCTATGTCGACAAAGGATCCAATAACAGTTTCCTTTGCCTCAAACGCTTTCTCAATGTAGTTCACCACTGAGTGTAGCGCAGTCTCTGTGGACTTACCCACGGTATATGCATGCTGTCTCCGATGGAGTGGTCGATTAATCAGTATGTTCTGCCTGATATAAGTATCAACCAATCTCTCCAGAGTTTTCAGGAGAAAAGATGTCAGGCTAATAGGCCTGAAGTCTTTCACCGTGAAGTAGCTTTTCTTTCCTGGTTTCGGAATAAATGAAACCCGAGTTTGCTTCCATATATTTGGTACAAATCCTATGGCCACGCATCCCCTCATGATACCCGTTAAAAATCCCAGTATGCTTTTACAGCCTTCCTGAAGCATTTTTGGGAAAATACCATCAGGTCCCGGTGTTTTATACGGTTCGAAGGAATTTATTGCCCATTTTACTTTCTCTGGTGTTACGACTTGTGCTGCCGTCACCCAGTCAGCTTTACTCCTTTGTCCTCGCTTAACTGAGGTCTGAGAGTTTTCCTCTCTGACAAAGTCAGGGAAGCTTGCCTTTAAAAGAAGAGTAAGTGTGTCCTCTTCTGTTTCCATGTACCTACCCATACCATCCTTTAGGCATCGGAGGCGTACACTGTTGTCTTTGGTCAGGATCCTGGCTAATTTAGCCGTTTCTGCCAGGTTTTCCATGCCCGAGCAGAATTCCTGCCATTTTTCTGCTTTTGCTTTTTCTAGTTCCCTCTTGAAGTCTCTCTGTGCGTCTTTATGGACAGCCCATCCTTCTGAGGTTCTTTTCTTTTTGGCTCGGTTAAATGCTTTACGCACCTCTGACCGTTTCGCTTCCAGTGTCTTATTCCACCAGGGGGTGCTATTATGTTGCCTCCCCGGTTTAAGACTACAGTTGTTTTCATATGACCCGATCATAGCCCTACACACCTCTTGCAAGGTATGCTCTAGATCTTCGTCGGTACCATATCTTCCTTTCAGTGTCCTTAGTCTATCGGCCAGTTCCACCTTATATGTCTCCCAATTTGTTTCTTTGGGGTTCCTCTTGTACTCAACCTTCGGTTTCTTACATTGTATTCCAAAGGTTATAGTACGATGATCCGACATGGATGGTTCTTGCTCGACCTTCCACCCATGAATGTTTCTCCTGATGTTCATGGAAGCCAGTGTTAAGTCCAACACTTCTCTCCTGTTGGAGGTGATAAATGTCGGCTCGTTGCCCTGGTTCAGTATGTCCATCTGTGTTCCATTGATATATTCTAACAGTTCAGCCCCCCTGTCGTTAATATCGGTACTCCCCCAGGCTTCGTGATGAGCATTTGCATCACTCCCTATGATAAGATCAAGGTTCTTGCGCCTGCAGTATTCTACAACTTTTTTCACAACTAACGTTGGTGCCTCTTCATCATGAGGGAGGTAAACGGATGAGATCACCACTGTCCTCTTCCTACCCTCTTCATCCTCATATTCTATCCTTACGGTTGTACAGTCCCTGGAACTCAGCTCCTGCAACAAAAGACCATTAATACCCTTGATGCAGATGCACGCTCGTGCATCTCCTTCACTTGTGCCCACAAATAGATCCCCATTTGTGGTCAACCCCCTAATATGCCCTCGGTATAGCCAAGGTTCTTGTATTAGTGCTAGTGCTATATGTGTCTGCAACCTAGCTGTGCTCCTCGCTAAAATCGCAGAGGCGCTTTTGCTATGTTGCAAATTAATCTGAGAAAAGCCTATCTTCGTAGTAGCCATTTAGAAGCTACTCCGCCTGCTGGGCTTCCTCCTGAGCCTCCTCCCCGGACATGACAGCGGTCTTTGTGTTCAGCAACTTGAAAGTTGCCACTCCCACACCCGCCGTCAGCCTGAGGTTTCGGCTTTTAAGTAGTGTGACCGACGGTTCATCTAGGCCTAGAATTAGGCAACCTGTCGGTGCCTCCTTCAGGACCGCCCATCTGGCCACGTCTACTCCTTCATTTTGCCTCTTGACCAGCTTCAAGAAGTCTGAGGCATTCTTTACCCCCGCGGGGAGCCAGGTCATCACCTTCGTGATCCTGAGCTCCTCGGGTGTTACTACTCGAATTTTCAGGTCCTGCATCCCTAATTCGATATCCCCCGCTGTTTCCTTCAGCCACGCCTCCGAGTCCCCGCTTTCGCAAACGAAGACCAAGGTGCCTGACCTCGGGAACGATTCTACGAATCTGGGTACAAAGGCCCCTTCTTCGATCGCAAGCACCTTGCTTACAATTTCCTCCTGGATCTTGGCCACCACTTCGCTCGGCATCTTGCCCCCCATGTAGTCCCCACAAGTGAGAACGACCCTGGGAAGGTTTGACGCCGCCGCGGCATAGCTACCATCCAGCTTCGCCTTTTTGAGCGGTTTCTGTCCCCGCTTCTCATTTGCTCCACCTGTTACAAGCGGACTCGATGAGGCCGCTCTTTTTCCCGACAAAGTTGGGGTCCCAGAGGTCGAAGGGGTATTGGAATTGTTAGCGGTTCTAGCCCGCTTTTCTTCCGCCTTCCTCTTCTTCCTCTGCAGCCCAAACTTGGGGACAGGTTTGCCCTCACTAATAGCCCGCTGTTTCAGTAGTTTCCTCCTCTGGGCCCCACTTAGGCCTCGGTTCAAGCCCGTACCTTCGTGGTTTTTCCCTTGAGGATTTTCCTTTGAAACTTCCGACGTATCAACTCCCGAGGTAGAAGGATTCGGTTCCGAAGCCCGTTTCTCCTCTGTCTCGGTTATTTTTAATTTTTTGTAAGTGGTTCTCCATTTTGGTCCCACGAGTACAGCGGATCTAAACGGTCCACCCGACATTGGCCGCTACTATCGGGTAAGGCCTGCATACGACGGGATTCGGCCTGGTGTCCCGAAGGAACCGTTCAAGACACTCTTCCCCGTGCCATGCATCTCTCAGCACGGTATCTCACACCTTAGATTAGGGGATGGATTATTCCCAAGTGGTTATCCACCTTCACCACTTGGGGGGTTGTTTGTTGGTCCCTCCGAACTTCAAGGCATCCCCGCCTCTCCCTCCCAGGTGAGATAGAGAGACACGGCCCCTCCCAAGATAAGAATCCGCAAAAAAAAAAGGCATAAGACCCGTCTGCCACAACCAGGAGAGCTCGTTTATAGAGATCCGGCGCGGTCAGATTCGGCCCGGCCTCTCCCACTTCCTCTCACCGAGAGAGAGTTTTATGCCTCCCGTTCAGGAGGTAAGCCTCCTCACCGACGTCAAGGTCCTACAACCCCCAGAGGAGGGAAGCAAACTAACTTTGTTGATGAATGATCTAAGACCTGATTCGAGCCGGACGAGGCAGGTGTGAATTGTATCTTGTGACAACAGCATGACATTAATGAAAAATGACTATTCAATTCGAATTATGTTTTCAACCTATTTTTGGCCACATCGGCCCTACCTCCAGATTTAATATAAACATTACGTCTCAAGGTTTAAAATTGCTTTTTCCCACTTAAAGTCACACTATACAGCAAATTGTGTTTGTTTGAAAGGAACCTAACTCCATAAATGCCAATCAAGTGATTCATAAGTCTTGATTCATCAATGCTACACAGATCAATAATCTTCTAAGTTTTTCTCGGAAAATTTCTTCCTTTCTCTTCTCGATGAGAAATCACGGGGTATCAAGATCCAACGCCTTTTCAATATAATCCAACCTAATGATACTTTCTTTCCTCGGTCTTTTAGCATATTCAATACACAGAAATCCAAATTTCCATCTTTTCCACCATTTGTCCAGCAACCGAAACCCGGCAAATGCAGTGAGCCGTATAATGGATCGTTTGCCGTTGATACAGTTGTTTTACACAAAAGGCTAACCAATGTGACCATATTTGCGAATTTAAAATGCGATTGAATTATATTGAAAATAGTCTCTTAACGATTTGCGATATGGTATGTATTTGTGGATACAGTCAAAACAAAAGTATTTCCAGTGCAATGGAAGACTGCTATCACTACACCAATTTATAAATCTGGTGGAAAAATTAATATAGAAAATTATCGACCTATCTCGATAAACTAAACTATTTGAGCAAATTATATTATATCAAATTATATAACTATATAGAAAAGTATATAGTATCCCAACAGCATGGCTTTATGTCATATAAATCTATTAACACAAATTTGTTATTATTCGAAAATCAAGCACACGAAACATTAGGTGCTAAATCACAAATGGACACGATCTATACTGATTTTCGGAAAGCGTTCGATCGCGTAAATCATGATGTTCTGTTGAAAAAACTAGTAAGTAACGGGTTAAATGCTGACTTTATCGAATTAATTAAAAGCTATTTAGAAAATAGAAAATTCGTCGTCAGACATAATGGAAATGTTACTGGGAAATACCATGCAAATTCCGGAGTGCCGCAAGGTTCCAATCTTGGTCCTCTCTTATTCATTATATTCATCAATGATTTACCTTCTGTTCTTAACAATACTATGTGCCTATTGTTTGCAGATGATCTTAAAATTTTCAGAATAATAAACTCAGTCAGAGACTGTGTTATGCTACAAAAGGATATACACAATATTTATGAGTGGAGTCTAATTAACAAATTGCATTTTAATATTAGTAAATGTAAGGTGATGAGTATTACTCGATCTAAAGATCCCATTTTATTTGACTACGAGATGGGAGGAGATGCGTTGATAAGATGAACAGAATCTAAAGATCTGGGCGTAACATACAATAACGTCTCTTCTTGTGCTACACATCTGAAAAATATAGTTTTTGCTGCCAATAAATTAATAGGGCTTGTAATGAGACAAACGGCAAACTTTAATGATATCAACACTATAAAATCCCTCTACTTTGCTCTAGTAAGACCTAAATTGGAATTTGATTCAATTGTTTGGTTTTCAGAATACATATCTACTTTGGAAATGGTAGAAAAGGTCCAGAACAAGTTCCTCAGACACTTATACTAAATATACTATAAGAAATATCGTACCTGGCCGGACTAGGTATAATAGAGTTAGATCAAGCTATTTGAGATATCAGTTCAAAACTTTATCGCTAGAGCAGAGAAGAACATTATCTGCTGTTATGTTCTTGTACAAAGTTCTT
This sequence comes from Galerucella pusilla, assembly GCA_910591695.1. Classification (NCBI taxonomy): domain Eukaryota; kingdom Metazoa; phylum Arthropoda; class Insecta; order Coleoptera; family Chrysomelidae; genus Galerucella; species Galerucella pusilla. The sequence continues at coordinate 114,782 of CAJUYI010000560.1, read as the reverse complement.
AATGGTAAAATTAACTGCCCTGAAATTCTTTAATCTATTCCATTAATTGTTCCTGGACGTCGCACTCGTACAATGCTAATGTTTCATATACCAAATGTATTTTTAACCGTTAGGACCCTCTTATAACTATTATGAAAATAATAAATAACTTCAACGTATTAGTAGATATTGATTGGAGTTTGACTGAAAAAGTTTTTCACAATATTATACTTGGACATATATTGAATACATCAATATAAATTTGACTATTGCAAAGCTGTTTGAACCTCTGCAATTCACAAAATTCGTTTATACAATCCATACTTGGGATGATATGTAATTGCCATTATTAATTTGTTAATGTGAATGTGAATTTAAAAATTATTGACCATGTATTTAGGCCTTTAGGCCTGTTTGGTTATAAATAAATAAATATGCAGTATACATTCTGTCTACGAATGGGGTGCTAAGGAGAAGAAACATTTCCATTTGTAGTTTTAGAAAGAAATATCATTATTGATAGAATATTTTGCTTGTTCATTTAATAATTTTTTCGTCCGTTTCATAAAAAATACGATGAATTCGAGAATGTGCTAATAATTTAGTGAGTGACGCTTACTACAATAATTCAGTGAGTGAAATTCATGCTGTACCTATGGAACTGTCAACACCTCCCAATAATTTTCAAATTGTCATTTTTTTCCATAGATGCTTAGTTCTTTCTGGCATTCTTCTAATGGTCTAGATGTTACCTAGCAGGATAGCATACATCTCCGCCTGAAATACAGAGGTATGTTCTCCTAATGAGAAGGAATATGTTGTATTACTCATTTAACTATACACTCCTGCTTCTGTTCCTTACCCAGTCTTTGACCCGTCTGTATACCAGGTCTCTCCTCAGGGAACCTTAAGTCTGCTTGGGTCTTGCCAGTCCTTCGTGTAAGTTATCTCTACCTCATATGTAGGACTGGGAATGAGTTTAGTGACCATACAGTCTGTTTTCATACTCAAAATGACTTCACTAACGATGTCCTTAATGGATATGTATCCTGATCTAACTGTTATGCTGCTCAGGTTATTTTGTACCGGAAGCTAGCGCTAATTTAGTTTTTTTTACAACCTGTATATTTTCAAATTTTTTGAATATTTACGTATTTGTTGATGTTTCTCTATGGAACAATTCGTCCGCCCGCTTACAAGTTGATGCATAGACAGCAGAATTCCTACAGGAAGAGCAGCAGCTGAAATAAGGAGACTTCACTTCACAAAAATGATAGGGACCATTTTTGTAGATATTAAGACGATCTTAAAAAAAATTCTCTAATTCGCATATTTAGCCATATATTCCCCGTTTTCCAGGAATAAGGGGGCCATTTACCCTTCCCCCTCCCTTTCGTAAACTCAATCTCGTTAAGTTTCTTCTCGTTTAAAAACACCTGCCGTGACCTACAAATTGAGCCCAAAGTGAGGTCTTCAGCGACTTTTCAGGAGCTTTCGATATTTTAAGGTGTTTAGTTACTGGACTATTACATTTTTCAGAAAGTGTACACGACATTAAATTGTATCGTTAATAATTTTGAAATTGTTATTTTCATTACACAAAGTGCTCTCGAAATTGGAGTATATTCGTCATCTAAAATATTCACATAATTCTTTTTTTTCAAATGGAACACCCTGTATATGATTGAAAAGATTAAAAGTTTGCATACATTATTCGCTTCCTATCTGTATCATGGTTCCCTATACCTATCTCATGTAGATTTCCGGTAATTCAATTTTTATTATTTTTTCGGTAATAAATCTGCTATGAATAGTAGCCTATGGAATACATAAGCTGCTCACAGATAATGACTCAATAAAATAATAAAAGCTTGATTACAAAAGTATCCAAATAATGATCTCTTTAATTTAATTATAATTTATGGTGAGTGTAACAGGATAATAGACAGAACCTGCCGTGTTTTTGCTGAAAGATACCCTGAGAAACGTAGACCAAACCACAATACCGTTAAACGTTTACTGAACAACTGTTCTAAGTTTGGTAGTTTCACAATCAATAGAAGATAATGAAGATTTGCAGATAGATGTCTTGGAATATTTTACCGCTGATCCGAATTCATCTTTGCGGGGATGTGAGGAATTGTTATTGTTATAAGTGTCATCCAGAACAAGTCACACGATATAAAAAAACGTTGGATCCCTTATTCCTATACAGTTGTTCAACATTCACATCAGAAGATTTTATAGGACGTGTCGAGATTTGTGGGTAGAAGTCAAGAAAATCAACATTTTCCCAAAAAGATAATTTGGTGTGATTAGTCCAAATTTACGAAAAATGGAGGACTGCTTAACCACCACAACAGCCACTATTGGAGTGACGAAAACACTTACGTTACATGGGATACTAAATTCCAAGTGTCATTTTCTTTTAATAATTTTTGTGCTATGAAAAATTATAAGATATTCGCACTCACAATTCATGACCAGAATTCAAACGGCGAGCGGTACTGTAATATTTCACAGCAAGCAATTTTTCCGGCACTACAAAATTTACCTGCTAATGAGGTTAATGAAACTTGGTTTCAACAAGATGGTGCACCTGGCAAGTTCTGTTTGATGGTATTTTTTTTCATTCTCTACTCATTTGTTAGTATCAATGATCTGAAGTAGACTCCACATCCTGAGCTTTCTTTGTTTTTTCAGCCGTCTGTGTATATGCGTATTGCATTCGCAGCATCTGACTCCGTCTTCTGTTGCATTTGTATTTTGTAAGGTTTGTTAAACACACACTTTGACTTTATCGCATCACTGACCGCTTGCAGCAGAGGTAGTGCAGTGAGCGCTCCTTGCCATAGGCGTAGTCTCAATTGACCACTTGTACTTTGGGGTTACGCCAACCGCATGCAATCGTATCATGACCATCAACACAAAAAGCTGGTTCACTTTCACTATAGGGAACAAAAATTTCGTATTCTTGAATGCACTGTTGCCGGCTATTATTGATGAGCTTACCAAAGTACCAAAATGTGTCAGGAACCGGAATGAAAAATAATATTTTTGAATCATATCATATTTCCCTGGATTATGTTACTCAAGATTATATCTACATCCATTTCAATAAAAAAACAACAAGAATCATAACCACAAATCCCACACGAAGTTAGCAGAACGTTCTGTTTTGACTAGAGGCTAGAGACATTTTCGGAAATTTGTTTTTTCTTGATTAATAGGGAAGGAATTCTTAATGTGCTAGAGACATTCAATTCAGAATTATATTTTCATGAATATGATAATTACCACTTTGAGGTGAAGTTCGTCTACTCTTTGGGAAACTCAAGAATCTGGGCCCCGAACTCAGCACTGGGAAACTACTGGACAGTGAACATAAACCGAATCCTGCGAATTTATATTTAGAGATTCCTTCAATTGATAAGCCTGAAAAAACTATTGGTCTTTGAGGCTTTTCTCGGAGTGTAAGTAGAACAATAGGCTCGATAGAGCTTCCAATAAATGTTCACCCAAGAAATACATATATGAATACGTTTTTTCTCGTTATAATCCTGCTAATAATTGACCACTGGTAACTATTGATGAATTTAAACTCCCATTCTGTCAGTCAGCACTTCCAGAAGCTCCTCCATTAACTTATATTATGTCGGCTTAAAACTAAAATGTTATTAATTGTAATTATACTATGAATTTTCAATAGAAGCCTCATGAATGTAATCACTGACTTTTCAATACCTAGGGAAACACGAAATTTCTTGATTCATGTTCTTGGATGGTAAATAAGTACGATTGCGAAAGAATATTTCATCCAATTGTAACAGACCAAGGATTGTGCTACACATTCAATCTGCTGGAACCGAAGGATCTACTGAACGATATTTCGTGAGTATTTTTGTCCTCAGAGAAAATAACCACATTTTTGCTAAACATTCCCCAAAGTTTAGAAAGTTTCAGTTATTTCACTTGCAAGATGTTGTTAACTGTCAATAACTAGAGCTTAGTTGGCATTGAATTCACATTTGCATTTATCATCAGTTCCATTCCTCACCAATTGGTACCGTACCATTTTTGTATCGATTATATTATCTAATACTCACATGTTATATTTCTATTGTAGAATTTGTTATTTATGGATTTTATTCCATAATTATTATCAGAAGATTCCATGTAATGAGAGTAGGAATAATTAATTAGTTAATAGATATCGCAGAATAGTAATTATTCCAACGCTTTATAAGTTTTTGAAAAATATTTTTCAAAGACATTGGTTTAAATATATTGTAGATATGACAACCCCGTTTGCTTTGTAGTGTAATCCAATATCCATCGATGCCTATAGCCCGGGAAGTAGTTGTTTCTTCTTAGTTAAACGGTCTTTGAAAGATATTTTTCAAAAACTTATAAAGCGTTGAAATAATTACTATTCTGTGATATATATTGGTAACGCGCTCATTAAATACGACAATATTACAGGAGACTGTCATAATAATTTTATTCATTTGTTGGTTTTCTTGCTATGTTATATAACGTGTAAAAAATCTCTCATGTCAAACGCAAACCATGGATAAAAGTAATCTAACCTAATTCACCGTCATTCAAAAATTTCCCAGGGCCTTTGAAGATGGTCGCGTTCATCCCAACAAAGTTGATCAGTCAGCGATTTTTAAAGTGATCCATCAGTTCGTTATTTTGCTGAACGTGCTAATAAAACCATCGACATATATGTCAAATGTGAATGAAATACAACAACAACAAGTCAATTTTATTTGATATATACGACAATTAGTATGAAATAGGTATTACTTCTAACTATTAAGAAATGGGAGTTAATCACAATAAATTGAATTCACCAGTTTGGAGCTTACTATGAAGAGTTGGGCTTCTTGACACACTATACAATTTATTATTCAAATCATGTCACCTCCAGTTGTTCAATCATATTCAGTAGTAATACTCCTAGGGTCTTGATAATACCGAGATAATTTTGTCATAGAGAATGCTAAAAGCGTGTTGCTTGATAATAGCCCAAGGCCGCAGGCCGAGAGCTATTATCTTCGAGCAACACACTTGAAGGATTCTCTACGACAAAATTTTGAGTATTTATCAAGACCCGAGGAGTAATCGATAAGATAATTTTTTATTTTGTAGATATCAAAAAATTGATTGACAATCTGACGCTCAATACTTTTCAATACAAACTTTATTAGTTTTAATCAAAAATTATTCAGTTGTAAAAAGTACAATTGGTAAATTAATTGAATCGTTAGATGCAATACCAAATCTTTCCGACATTTTTAATCCAGTTGTCAGTTTAACGTTTAATTAATTTTTAATAAAACATAAACACCAAACTGAAAACACCATGTCATGTAGTGTATTATCGCTGTAATACAGCGGTGATTGGATGAAATTTGACACATGACTTGAAATTAAGTAACTTGATTGGTTACTATATTCAGTGAAAAATTATCACTGGAATACAAACTAAAATATCTCCAAATAAGAATATTTATATCATTTTTTAACATATGACATAAGTGACAGTTGATGCATCATCAATCGGTAGCGTGTAGCGTATTTTAATTCTTATTGAAAAAATGGCGACTGATACCACAGCGCTCATTCTGACCAGTGAACAAACATCCCAACATCACTTTTACTTTAGAAATTGAATATGAAAGTAAATTAAATTTTTTAGACCTCACTATTAGCAAATTAGATAAATTAGAATACAGCATATATAGGAAACCTACACAAACTGACCATGTCATACCTTCCTTTTCTAATCACCCTCATCAACATAAAATGGCAGCTTTTCATTGTTACATTCATAGACTCCTTAATGTCCCACTTTTACATTTTAACTATAATAATGAGTTGAATATTATTAAACAGATAGCTTGTAATAATGGTTATAATCATAATATCATTAATAGGTTAATTCAGAAAATTGGAAACAAAAGAGAACAAGACTTGACTTATCCTTATCCTTTTGAGAAGAAATCTTTTAAATATTTAACTTTACCTTTTCTGAATGAAAACATCTCTCAAAAAGTTTCAAAGTTATTAAATAATAAATTGATAGATACAAGAATTTCTTTTAAAAGCACTAATAATTTGAGTGAACATTTAGTTAATTCAGAAGATAAAATTAATAAATTATCAAAAAGTGGTATTTACAAACTTGATTGTAATGATTGTGAAGCTTCATATATAGGTAGAACTTGTAGATCTTCGAAAGTTCGAATAGGTGAACATTTGAGTAAATGTGAGAATTCAGCTTTTGGTCATCATCAAAAATTCAATAAGCATAATTTTAGTCCTAATCGTAATTTCATAATTTTAAAAGAAGTTAATTCTTAAAATTCAAATAGGTTAGATTTTCTTGGAGATTTACAAATTAATGAAGAGCTGCAAGACAATAGTTTTTGTCTGAATAAACAAGTACAATTGAATAGATCTTATGTTCCTTTGCATAGACGTTTAAAAGATTAATTAGTATATCCATAAACTTTCTCTCTATGATGATATTCATATTTATCCACAACATCATCAGACTGATTATAGTTCATATATTTACTTTAAATATTTCTAGACTCCTGTTAGAGTTTTTTTTTAAATTAGATTTAGTAATGGGTTCTCATTAAACCCTTAGTCTTTTTCTGGCTAGTAGTTGATTTGAGTAATGGGCTCTCATTAGACTCTAAATCAGATCTTTCTCATTGAAAATGACTCACATTGGTTTTTGGGATATCATTTGATATATAATTTGACCATTAGTTACTTAATAGAATTTTTCTATAGATTTAAATATATTTTTGTTTTTAATAATTTCTGTAATTTGTTTTTACATACTTCATTATTTGAATGGTTATTGTGTTTAGAGTTTCTTTTGACTATTGATTGGTTATCTAATTTGAATTAGATTTGATAACGGGTTCTCATGAGACCCATAATCTTATTTGTTTTTGGAATTAGATTTGAATATTGAGTTCTCATTAGACTTTAATCAAATCCGTTTTCTCTGTTTAGGTTTTTTGTTTTTTGTTATTGGAGACTACCAAAATACAATGTTTATTGAAGTATGTTATTTGGAATTATTCGCAGATAATTATTTTCATTGATTTACAGTAGCATTCTATAGTTTTTAAATTAATTTATTTGCTTTTGGAATCTCTCTTGACCTAAGTGTGAATTTTCTATTTTGAATTAAATTTAGTAATGGGTTCTCATTACACCCTTAATCTTTTTCAGCATCTTATAACTTGATGGGTTCTCATTAGACCTTAATATCAAATTTATTTATTTATAATTTTATTTAGGAAATTTACATACTTGTTTTGGGACATTGCTGAATTACTTTATTTACAACAATTTTTGCAAATTCAAATGGGTTCTTCAATTACATTACACAAAATTTTACAATGTCATTTTTATACTAATGTTGGATGGCTTGAGTTCTGTGTTCACTTAGATTGTCATTTGTTAATTTAAAATTGAAGTAGTGTCACTTCAATTTCCGTTATACTAACACGTGTTCGTGTATTAGTTGAAGACAATTTAAACAATAATTTAAATACAGTTTACCCTAATCAGGGTATTATTTTAAATTATTGTTATCTCAAGATAATCCACTTTGTGACGTCAATATGTTGTCGAAAAGTTTCTTGTAACAAATACCTGACGAGTAAGTAATTCTTTACTTATTTCTTATTGTACATTTTCCAACTTTTATTACTTACTTGCAGGTATAGCACTGCAGATGGCTAAAGCGCTCTGAGATTTTAAAAAAATTAAATTTTACACAGAATAAAAATATGTTTTCTTGACAGTAAACAAAACACGCGTTCAGCAGGAAATTGATGATCGCTTCGGTAGCGCTACGTTGTGATGAACGTGACCGATGTCAGCCAGTTTTCAAAGCATATTATGAAAAAACCCGCTCTGTACAAAATTCAATCTTGGTACATTGTACATTAATCTCAGTACCAAATATCGCATACTCTAGCCACAACCAGTATCAATTCGGTAATCTCAAATTGACTACTGTTCCTCAGGTTCCATTTTATGCTCTACTTTAGAGTCGCTATCCACTTTCCAATCTCTGTTTATAGTATTGGGTTATTTCCAGCAAATGACAATTACGCAGTTTTAGTACAATTTTTTGACAATTTTTGCGTTTTTATTGTAGCTAGCTTGTTTAATCAGTGGGCCAGCTGACAAAACCTTGACAACCGTTTTTGCAAGTGGTTTGTCAGTGAACCTTTCAAGGGAGCAGGTGCTACACACCTGATGTATGGAGGAGGAAATTAGTCACCTTTATTCCAAAAGCTGGAAAAGGGCAAATCTTCGAGACCTCCTAACTTATCATTTTTTTTTCTCTCAAAATGATGAAAGATTTCTCCACTTACTTCAGCATGCTTATCGTCATATCAATTTGCACTGGTACAGCTGATGAAGTATTTTCGAGACGCTTTAGGCAACCAAGAAACAATGGAATGTGCACTATTGAAAGCAGAAGGAGCTCCTTATAATACACTATAGATCAATGTTAAAAGATCATTAATCGATACAGCTTAGTATTTAAATAAGTGTCGGAACTGATGACTAGAGTAGCAGAGACGAGAACAGGCTAAGACATCGTCCCCATCTGCACTATCCGAGGATGTTCAGAATATGCCGATGACATTGTCATAACAGTCAGGAGGAATTTTTACATCATCCTGGCCAATGAGACTGAACATTGACCACATCAAAACCATATTTATAACCTTTACTAAGATTAAACTTGAAGAAAGTGAGATTGAATAGAAACAAGAACTCGAATACTTAAGTCTGACCCTCGATGAGGAGTTCCTAAAACTAGTGGAGGGAAAAAATGTAGATTCTATGGAATGGAAAAAAGCATTTATTGATATACGTGAGGAAAGCATAGTACTACAGATTCCCAGGGTACAACACTTGAGAAGCTGCTGGATGGAAGAAGGACACTTACCTATACTGAAGTACAACGTTCTTCATTGGGATTTGTATGGACAATGCTTAGTTTTGGCATGCATGTACAAAAACTAATTTGAATCTGTAGCCAATTGAGACAATTCAATACTGTAGTTATCGGGAGAAAATCAATGCTTTATAAACAATACAAAAAATAAATGTATGTCGAGTATTAATGAAAAGTTGTTGATATATTTCTGATTCATTTTCGTACCGATTTTATTGCATGTTTTATAGTAAAACACATCTACACACTCGGCAAATGCCATTATTTCCCGTGTCGAAACTTGTATAACTCATTGGTCAGATTAAAGTTGCCTGGATTTGGGACGATATAGAAATTTGATTCAATTACAGATATGTTCCTGAATACAATCACACTCCTGATATTTCAACTTTTTCCAATGAATGGTCAGTTGATTTTGGTTACGCACCCCAAGCAGGAATTTTCACTTATCCCAGACGAGCTTTGCTGGCAGGTTCAACTAATTCTCTCACCGTTAATATGTTCATTAATGAAAGCGATGTTGATTATGCTTGTACCGACTTTCAAGGCTTTCAGGTAATTACCAACATTATAATTAATACTCTGTCTTCTATTATCCAACATTCTTGATAACGAAATCCGGAACGTTGGAATAAAAATTCAAAAAAGATTGTGGCTTAACTGCTGTAAAGAAATATACAGAAAATATTATATTTTTCTTTTTGTTCATTTGGGGATTAGAATGGAATGTAAGGATAATGTTTAAATGAAGATATGCTCCTTTTCACTTCCACCTCCCTTTAATAACGCAAACATAATTTTAAGGTAGTAGGTATATCTTTTTCCTTAAAACCGTCAACTGATGGTGGTAAAAATTGTTTATTATGATTTATCCAATCTATATTTGTTTTAGATTGTCTTACACCAAGCCATACAGTATCCTCTGGTGAAAACGCATTATTTTCGTGTTCCAATGCGAAAAGCTGTAATTGTAGCGATAACACCACTGCAAATGATAAATTCGGATGATGTTAAAGAATACAGTCCGAAGAAAAGGGAATGTTATCTACAAGGAGAAAAACCTCTAAATTTTTTCAGTAATTATACGCAGAAAAATTGTCAATTAGAATGTATTGCGAATCAAACTCGTATTCGGTGTGGATGTGTTGCGTTTTATATGCCAAGTAAGAGTTTTAAATTGATAAAGTGCTCCAAATTCGTCATCCTCATTTACGGGGTTTTGCAAAAAATCATCGGAAATAGAGTTATCTCAGAAAAATGAAAATTGTTATCGTGAACTATGTAAGGGTAAACTAGTTGATGAACATATTATCGATCCTATTTTACATCCGGTTATGCCGGAAGTTGTATATAACTTTGTCTCTTCTAATATGTTCCTCACTTCATTTTAAACAATTTTTGTTGATAGTTACCTATACCTTGATTATTTTATAATATATTACAGGGGGTCGTAAATGTGATAAATAACGTTTTGTCAAGATTTGCAACCACAGTGGAGTAGATGAAACTTCTTTTCAAGGACAATCTTCTGCTGTGTTATAATAGTTGATTGCTCAGGGCTTGAAATAGCTAATAGTTTATCAAATTTTATTTTTTGTGAAAATATTTCCTGATGGGTATTTTCTTGCTTTTGAATATGTAATGAATCGTCGATGGATACTTGGTAGATTATAGGTGTGGAAGGGCCTCTGAATAGGTGGTGTTGCTGGTCACTCGGTGGGTCATCTAACAGGAATAAAACAACTACCTGTAACACTGGGATAGGTTCTGTTTACTACTTTAACTTACTATTATACATCAAACTACTTATTACTAACACTAATATTAATAGTCATTGAATATCAATAGTAATTGTAATAATCATGATGATGATAATGACAATGATACTAATAATTATAATGATTCTTAAAACACTATCGTTTGCATATTTTTACGACAAGTCAAGTTCATCATAAGTAAATATAAATAATACTATTTATATCTTCTGTATGTTCCTTGTGGTATATTATTCATTCTTTTTTTAATTTTTTGGGAAATTAAACCACAATATTTTTAAATTCTTTACTTCAACGTTTCGGTAGCGTTCCAGCTACCGTTGTCAAGAAAAATAAGTAGAAATTAAGTAATTTTTTATCCCTAACTGACACAACA
>CAJUYI010000560.1:52474-78639 GCA_910591695.1 Galerucella pusilla | reverse complement strand
TGTACGTTACAATTTAATGCTTATTGTGGCACCATTATTCAAACACATTATTTTTGAAACTTTTTTGCCCCTTGGCACTTTTTACAATTATCAGTTTTTATCGAGATACGGCCTATTTTTCATTATTTGATACCTACTCCATTTTAGAACACATTTGAAGCGAAATTTACTGACTTTGTTTTTTACAGTAACATGTGCATTTTTGCGTTTTATACATCTAGTTGTCAGTTACAACAACAGTATTGTGACGTTTTTTTAGATGTGGGTCTTTTTTGACCCAAGCATCTTATGTGTGTAGTTAGAATGAACGACGCAGCAAGGTTAAGCAATTAGAGTGAAAATTCCACACATGTAATTTCTAACCAATCCGAACGTGTATTTCTGACAGATCACCATCACAACGGATGAATTTTAGTTGAAATTTTCTCCTGGTGGGTACCCAATAGCGAGTTATACTGGAAAATTTTTTTTGACGTTTATAATGACAGAATATTTTTTTTCACAATCTAATTTTTATTTGTTCACATGATTATTTTTTTCACTTGTCAAAATCTGACATTTTGGTGGTTTTAACCAATAGCAATACATTATTCTAGCCAATCATTCGGTATTATACTGATAATTCTGCTTCCTCATCGATAAAACCTTGTTTACATCGAAACGTCAAAATTTTACTTTGAATTTGTCATTATTGACAACTAAAAGTGCTTCGAAGTTTATTGAAAAATGAACACAAACCGATTGAGTGCCATCACCCAAGAGAATATTAAACATTCAGGTAATACAAAATTTTAAATTTATGAAAAAAATAATCTTCCCAAATACAACTCGCTCTTCAAATTTTATCACATAATTTTTTATTTTCATCACTCAAACTTGTTTATTTGAGGCAAAAACATTTAAACAAACCGAATTTAGATAAAATCCCTCGTCCTAACGGACTCGTGATTTTATCAATCGGTTTGTTTTCATATTCTTGCCAAATAAACAAGTTTTCGTGAAAAAGAAAAAATTATCGATAAAATTTGAAGCACTCGTGGTATTACCTTTGATAATTTTGGTTCACTTCAACTACAAGCTTAGATGTTTTCTAAATTCTTTGGACCATTTTGATAATTGTTTATATTAAAAAGGCAATTATTATATACTATGGCAGGTTGATGCAGACCAATATTGATGTTGCTGGAAATAAACACATTTGGTGTGAAATTTTCTCACCACACGAAGTCCATTGAATCCGGAAATTTTTTCGAGCTCATGAATATTTTGAAAACTATTCCGAGTCGAAGACGAGGGAAATAATTTGACCTCAGTAGTGAAAACACGAAAACAAAAAAAAATCACGATTTTCCGGAAAATTGCATGCCTAGCATCGTTAAGTTTTTCACATGCTAATCACAACCCTTTTGAATAGGTACTCAATTCCGAATTTTCAAGTTTTTTGTATTTCTTCCGTCATTTTACGGATATTTTGTGTACTTTCACTAGGCTATTTATTTAAGGAACAAATTTTTATTTCGTTGTAATTTCCACAATTGCTGTTCAAATATAGGTTATCATTTTTTTCAACGGTTATTTACCTTCAATGCAGCTCCAGTTTTCAATGACATTTCTATAAATTTGAGAGCCAAATCTCTTAGTTTCCTGAAAAACAATTATAAAAAGGTAGAATGTGTCGCGGGACACACGGTAGGAACTTTAGTTCCTTTTAAGCAAAAATTATGTAATACATTTGACGTTATAGATAAACGATTTGCATATTCTTTGATGGTCGAGTAGTAAGCATACCAGACTCTCACGCGGTAGACCCGGGTTCGATTCCCCGTGAGAATTTTTTTTATTGTTAATTTTATTTTTAAATAATTATTCTGCTTGATATTAATTACGACAACAGGTAGACGTTTGAAATATTTAGCAGAATATTCATTATTACAGATAGGTAATGGTACGGTACCCTTCATGAGGGAGTCCGACTGGCAACATCTACCTATAACAGCATCGTATATTTAAAAAGGGGAACCGTAGAACTATACAAATTGGACATTCAAGAACTGTACGTTTACCACAAAAAATGAGTGGAAACATAAAATTGAATTGTTAAATTTGTTATTAAATTGTTATATTACAGTTTATAGAAATTTTTCTTTTCTAGATTTTTTCTCAAGTGGGTTGTAGAAAAAATATGCTGTTCGCCTCGTATGGATTGTCCATATCGCACTTGAACTTTGTCCTCGTGCGATATGGCCATCAAATCCACACTAGTTGCACAAACTACTATTTCTATCAAAATATGCACTTTTACATTTAAAAACAACCTGCCAAATTTCAAATCAATTTATCCATCCATTTTAAAGTTATCGAGTTAAAACATTCTTTTCAAAATTTCAACATCCTCATGTCATTTTGACAACCGATGCTGTAAATAAACAAAAAAGATCAATCGCGCATAAAAATTATGGAAATAATAGTAAAAATGTATCCGAACAAATTCAAGTAGATCACCAGCACTGCGAATACCAGCTTTGCATAGAATTTCAATATAGCGTTGGTGGTTCAGTGGTAGAATGCTCGCCTTCCACGCGGACGGACCGGGTTCGAATCCCGGCCGGAGCATATGAATCGCTGCTTCGTAAACGAGAGAAAGACTAAGGAGAGAGCAGAAGCACGCAAGCAAGGCACATAACGAAGCAACGTAACATAACGTAACGCGTAACGGTCAGATCTTTTGCGTCGCGACCCCCGGTCGATCAAACATAACCTGACGTAAAGAACTAAAGTTGCAAAAAAATGCTGCTGTAACAACAGTTGTTCAGAGGTTAAGTTCAGTAACTTCAGCTTCGCCTCTTGTAACTATGGTTTGCATTTAACAGAAAAAATGACTGCAATTAATAATAATAAACAAGCTTGTGAGACATTTGCGTCTCCACCAGTTTGTGTATAAGGGAAAATTGGCTATTTCAGTAGAATGATATTTCAAAATGATTTATTATTGCTAAAATGAACTTCTATTATTAATGACGAGTGGAAAACCATAATGTATATCGATTAGCGCATTTTGTAACAGTGTAACAATTCAGCTGACTACCAACTAACAGGCAATATTATTTCTTTAGTAATGATTTAATAAGTCCTTGTGCGATAATTCCGACCAAACAGCAGACATATTTCAAACTGGTATGGCTGGACATTATTGGGAATCAACTAATTTTTCCTCACTTCCTCGATGGAACTCTGAATGGACACGCGCTTGCAAATTTTCTCCAAATCCGCTCATTGTATTCAAAATATCCTTCAATTAGGCGAAAAACTTCATCACAAACGAACAGACAAAAAATATTCTCTCTCAATAATATTAGTTAAGATGTGAGAAGAAATTGTTTAACTCTCACATTCTTATAGTTGAACTGGGTGATAAACTTCTTCAATTCTCGTTGTTACATTAAAATTCACGTAGAAAAGCATACGTTTGTCAATATTTATTGGCCCCAGTGGCAAACGAAATATATTACGATGAAGTGAGAAATAGTTAGTCATAAAAGTGAACATAACAATATAGCTATAAATAAAACCAAGTAAACATACCGTGGAACTTGTTTACGAACTGCAGTGTGCTCAACTCAATTTTATATAACCAACTATTTATTGCACGAGCTTAATCCAACTAGCATCCGCTTCTCTTATTTACAGGAAAGTTTGGTCTCAATTGGTAATATACTTCAAGAAAGTCTACTTTATTCCCCATGTGAGAAGTGAATTGTATGGACACTTGGAGTTTTTAGCTAACGTTGGAGGTTTGTTGGGTCTTTTCATTGGATTCTCCCTACTATCCTTGTTTGAGATCATTTATTTTCTCTCCGTTAGACTGGTTTGCGGAATTTATAAACGCTGGTCGACAAAAGCCGAATAATCGGAGGGAACCAATTCATATATACTCAATTAAGCATTTTGGATTAGTTACTTGTGATATTTAGGCCCGGTACTTTCACTTCCATATTAATTTCCACTATCTAACAAATAACAATCTGTCAGATAATCCAATTAGCATTCGCACACTATCTGTGAGTGAAGAGACAGCTTTGTCGCTTACCTTTTGATTAACATTTATTCTACAGAATCAATTTCGCTATTTGTACGTGAAAGTACCGAGCCTTCTTGTAATAAAGTTATGTCAAAAATTAAAATGTTCATTTATTTGCCAAATAACTGTAAAATTTCGATAGAGGGACAAATTGCTTGTCTATGAGCTAATTGAACAAGCATAACAAAATATTTTGTCATGGTAACGTTCAATTTCACTTCAATCTAGACGTGATTCTTTTAATGCAGCTAAACTCTGGAAGGTGTTAATATTTTTTTTGTCTGCTTACCAAACATATTTCTAGATTTCATGTGATTGATAAAAGGGCTTCCGGTTCAAACAGGATACCAGACGTGAACTGAGCCCTTTTTGTATCCCATTCGATTTTTTATGGAAAACGAACATTACGCACTTTCTTGATGTTACACTACCGAGTAAAGTCTAAACAATCGGCTTCAAAATAACCCTTTCCAAATATAATTATAGTTCAGTCAAAGGAGAAAAAAATAACATATTATTTGAAATAAGACTAGATATAAGGTAATGTCAATTGTCTGGTATTATGTTTAAGATGTTCTTAAATATTAAAAGGATTTTTTTTCGGGCTGATATGGGAAACTCATGTTCGAATGGGTCCTAACCAGTACCCAGACAGTGTTGGACTCATCCCCAAGGGAATGCCTACCAACCAAACCCACCTCAAGCTCGCCGTTACCTCTGCCTCGGAATCACTACCCTAGCATACTTCAAGACGTGCGGCGGTCCCTCACACACTCTCCGTCATCTACTCCCTTCTATCACTCCTATCTCTCATATGCCTTCTCTTTCCCAATCATGCTCTCCACTAGATTCATCTGTAACACCCTTCATCCATCCTCAACATTCTTACTTTCCACGGTCTGCTTTCTCTTTCCTCCTACTCGCCCAGACTCGTCCTCTCTGAGAGGTCCGTCTACATCAACTTCCTTCCGTCCCCTACTACAATCTGCTCCAATCCAAAACTGCCCTCCTCTCTCCCCTCTATAATATTTACCCTATTTAAGTCCAGCTTAATCTTCCGCTATCTCACAGTCCATCTTCACCACCGCCATTTTCATGCCGTTCCTCTCCCTCATCACTTTCATCACCCTTGTCCCTCCCCCAATTAATTCCTCTATTTTCTTCCTCACCACTTCATCTTCAATCCACGGGTCTATCCCCAACATCATAATGGTTTTTGTTGTCCTTCCTGCTTCCACCGCCCCAGCTCCTGTTACCCTTTCCACATCCCTCAGAATTCCCCAGACCTCAACCCCTTTCTCTGCCTCTATAACCACCTCCCTGTTCCTTGAGACTCTAAGTCTATCCATCTCCCTCAAACCCTTCTTAATCCTTTCTAACCCCCATCATTAACTTCTCCAATATCCTTCAGGATTACCGCCTCATTCCTGACCTCCTTTTCCATTTCCCTATCTGTATGAATTGCCACCTCCGTCCCATCTGCTCTCACCCACGCGATCATCTTTCTCAGCACCTCCATCACCACATGCTCAAGCCTGTGTAGCCCAACGCTGACCTTGCTTCCCACTTCTTTAAACAGACGACTCATCATATCAAACACCTTCCTCTCATCCCTACAATCACCCTCGATCCGACAGATCAACTCCTCCGCGTTCACCCTTGTACATTTTCTTTCCGTATTGCGTACCTCCTTAACCCACTTCATTTCCTCTCCTTTCTCTCCTAGCATCTGGTACCTATCCCTAAACATCCTCTGTATCCCCTTCTCCATTCCACTTCCGAATCAGTGGACCTTCCCGGAGTATATGCATGCTGATTTGGATGAAGTGGGTTGTGAACTAGCACTTCATCTCTTATATACCGCTCACATAACCTCTCCATTGTTTTTAAAAAGAACGATGTGAGACTAATTGGTCGGAATGCTTTTGGTAAGGTGTAGTCCATCCTACCTGGTTTGGGTATAAATACCACTCGTACTTCTCTCCACTTACTGGGAATATACCTCAGAGCTAAAGAGGCTCTGAAAATTCCAACCAGGTG
The DNA here is from genome assembly GCA_910591695.1 of Galerucella pusilla. Classification (NCBI taxonomy): domain Eukaryota; kingdom Metazoa; phylum Arthropoda; class Insecta; order Coleoptera; family Chrysomelidae; genus Galerucella; species Galerucella pusilla. Next base: position 72,521 of record CAJUYI010000560.1, on the reverse strand, counting down.
CGGCATAAGAGTATCCATTCCCCATTGAAGTAGGGCTGGTCTTATTCCGTCAGGTCCTGGTGACTTGAAGGGGGAAAAGCCCGATATGGCCCATCTTATCTTGTCCTCATCAATTAGTGCACTAGCAGATTGCCAGTCATATTGTGAGGGTGTTGTTGATACTTCCGTCCAGTTTGACGTTCCAGGAAAGACAGAACCTGGGAAGTGAGTTTCCATAAGAATCTCAGCGCTCTCTTGAAGGTTGGCGGCCTTGTCGCCATTTTCCCTTGTCAGAATGCCGATACTCTTATGGTGGTCGTTTGAGAGTGCCTTCTGTAGCCTAGAAATTTGTGGGAAGTCTTCGACTGCCTCACAATAGGCTCTCCAGGCTTCTCTTTGCTTTTGTCTGCAGACTTTTTTGAACTCTTTGAGGTTGGCTTTATATATTCCCCAGTCCTCTTTGAGTTCTGTTCGTTTTGCCTTGTTAAAGGTCGTTCTCGCTGTCTTTCTGAGGTTTTCCAGTTCAGGGCACCACCAGGTATTGGTCGTGCCACCTGTCTGAACCATCCTCATCGGACATGATTCCTTATAGGCAATGTCTATTTTGTTTTGAATAGATACTGTGTACCTTTCCAGTTCCTCGTTATTGCTGGGAGTCAGGACCTCTGTTTCCCGCAGAGCACCTATTAAGAGTCTATTGTAGAGAGCTACATCCGTCCTCTTCGGGTCACGGGATTTTACAGTGGTCCTGAGATCCTGGCTTACCGTATAGGTCAGACAGCGGTGGTCTGACATAGAACTATGATCCGACACCTGCCAGTCCTGAACATTCCTGGACATTCCACTTCAACCGAAATGCTTATACCATTTTTTGCGCGATCGTATTGAAATATTCGAATTTCGAATAAAATGATTTAAATTTCTTCGAAATGAACGAAATGTCAAAAGTGACATTTATATTCTCGATCAGTTCAAAATATAATTTCATTTTGGTGAAATTGTTTTCATGCTATTTATTACTTTTTATATTGTTCTGTTCGACCCTGTTCATTAAAAAAATATCAATCTTCTTATTTTTTTTTGTTCCTTCTATGTAATGAATGAAGTAATATATTATTTAGGACCACTTGAATGTATGTAGTAATTCACTTGAAGACGTCTGAACGGTAAGTAAATCACTTACCGACGTGTTAGACTTAGAAACCAGTAAACACAACCTACCGACCTGACAACCGATGCTGTAAATAAACAAAAAAGATGGATCGCGCAAAAATGTAATTTTGATAAATAAATTAATATAATTGAAGCACGTAAGAAATGATTTGATTTGAAAAAAAAAGAAAAAAGTGGCATTTCCTGATAAAAAAAACTAAAATATCCATAAATACAAAACCATCACATATAATATACTGGTCAGATTCCAAATATAATATCTTTAGCAATATATACAATTTTTTCAGACAGAAAAAAATCTAAAAAAACTGTAGAATGTGGAAACCAATATAACCCAATTGGAAAAGTCTGGGATATATAAACTGAAATTTTTGAAATTAGATACAATGTACACTAACAAGCGTACAAATTGAAACAACCAGACAAATCACATTTCGTAGAATATCTACTTTACACCAAACATTCATTAACACCTAAAACAGAACTGGAAGTACTACATATGTGTGATGAGAAACAAAAACTGAATTTCCTCGCAGAATTATAAATTAAAAGAGACCTCAAGAGACCCACAATGTGAAGTAGTCAAAGGATAGATGAATCTTGGGAGCTCTCCACTATCAAATTGTCTTCTTAAGGATCATCCTAAAATTCCTCCGGGAAATAGGACTAAAGGAACTACTAGTTTCTGAGACTCTCCTCAGAAACTGAGTAGAAGTAAGGGGGCACAATAGACCTTTTAGGTCTCAGTGAATGTCACCCCAAAAATCACACATACATACATACATAAGGATCAATTGTAAAGATCAGAAAATATAGTTTTCCTTGGATTCCTTTATCATTGCACAGCTATACTGATCTTAAATGGGAAAAAGGTATCCAAAATATCCTCAGTTTCAATATCTGCTATATCAAATCGTCAACTTTTTCCCATTCATATAATATGTTAAGTCAATCACAAGATTGGTTTAACCAAAATATTGAATCCCAAGTTAGCATAACATCAAATGTAACTTTTGTCATTCTGACGATGATATTTTGAATATCGAAATAATTATCAATTTTCATACATTTCTTATTGAAGTGAAATTAATATATTTCCGGCCAGCTAAATTCACGCAGACCAAGCAAATCTTATTCGTCTAAGTATCAACTTTTTATCTCTATTAAAAATTTCATTTAGGTTAATCAAGGAGCTTTTAGGATATAAAAGACAAAACAATGTTTAGCTTCGACGCTGCATCTATTTAAGATGGCGCTCCGATTGAAATTGAATCAGGTGACCGCATTTGATGCTTGAAGCCAGCGTTTAGCGTCACCATAGAACTGTGACAGCCACTATTTTAAGCCCAAAGAAACGTCTTCCATTGAATATTAAGGGCGAGTTCTATAAAACACATAAGCTCGGTTTAATGATAACTAATGTTCAGACTGTGGCTGATTGATGTACTTAATATCAACAATTAGGTACATCCGTCCAAACATCAGTCATCATTAAGCCGAGCTTAGGTGTTTGATACTCTTCACTTATATATCAAACACGGCTTTCATCAGTTCATTGTTATAAACTATGACTTTTCCTTCAAACTCTAAACAAATGGAAGTATCGCTGCTATGTATGTAAATTTTTGTTGCATCTACTGGGATAAAAAAAATCTAAACTCTCCTTGGCATACGTGAATGAGCATGCATGCAAGTACACGACATCCGTAAGTGAGTTACGTGATAAAGTAAATATCAGCTAAATTCCTCTGTTACTAAGTTGATATTTCCTAACACCGTGGTCTACCTTTCCTGTGAGTTAGTCACCCTGAAAGACCGTCATCCTACCCAAGAATCAATAAATAGACTTAATATTAGAGTTACTGACTAAATGGACAAAGTCCCTTGGCGAAGAAAGGAAACAAAAAAAAAGACACTCCGACACCTTGGAAAAAACCTTTAAGTAATTTCCAGGCGGAAAGTCACGCCATAGGATAGTGTGACCAGTTCAATATTGATGGAAACGATATAAGTAAGGCAGGCAATTATTATCTTGTCTAATAGTCGGGCAAACGTCAAAGCACTGAGTTCTTGTGACAATCAATTTTAAAGTGGTATGGAAATGTCTATGCACGCTCAATGAACTAGATAAGAACCTCACTGTGTATTCCAGGACACACTGGAGGGCAAGAGAAGTATACCTATAGGTGATGAACTAGCAAAAAGATGGGCTGAATCATCCTTTTGGGAGTGTAGTCATTTTGCGGTATCAGCGCTTACAAAATATAAGGAGAAATAGGCGGAAAGAGGAGCAGATCTGACCATTGGCAAGATCTAGTAGGGCTTCGATAACTGAATATATTTGTGATAGACTACATTCAGGTGAGAACAAATGAATGCCTAAGCCAGAGTACATAATTCTGGAACACAAGTAGACTATTGAATAAAGGAAGGACAGCAGTATCTGAGACTTCTTTCAGGAACTAAGTAGAGAAATAGAGCACAATACATCTTTAATGTCTAAGTGAAAATCACCCCAATATACATACATACAAGTGTTCAATATACCACAAATATCATCCGTACTGTATAAAGTTACATCAAGAAATAATAGAGCATGATTTTTAGAATAAGGATTTAGTTTTGTACGTGGACACAAAATAAGATCAGAGGAAATGGATTTATGTATTAAAAGCAGTATTACACCGAATCGGTGTTATAAATAGGTACCATTATCAATATTATGATACTAGTCCATATAAATTTTATATGAATTCATTGCAACACAACGGGACTTTAAAGAACGTTGGACAGATTTTAATAACTCTCCGGAAAATATTTTCCAAGGTCATTTGAACAACTAGTAGTTGCTTATAAGATGATGCTTTTTGTCGAAGGGCAGCAAGAAATTACTCAGATAATAATCTCCAAGTGTTGAAAGCCACCATGGATGAAGGCGGACCCAGCATTTCCCAATCCCTAGCGACTAACCTGAGTGAACCGGGCGAATCCCTTTTGTATGTAGCCTTCTGTTGTGGGTGACCACTCTTCCCTAGCTACTCGTGAGACTCTTATGAACACCACAATAAATAAAGCTATGGAGGTTGAGGTAGTCATTACCTCACCTTAAAAAATCCATCAAAAGATCAAAATGGAGGTGAAACTCAAGATACTGAGGAAGCAGGGAGAAATTCCTGGAGGGAATCAAAAAACATCAAAAGAGTTCACAGTCCATCCTATAAGATCAGGTCCGAATATCTGATTCGTAAGTTCCCAGTCTTCTTTGGTTGCATTGGTTTTGGCAACCGGCACGTTGTCATAGCTTGACTTTATCTTTACCACTGACCCTGGAAAGTGCACACTAAGAAGTATGTTAAAAGTATCCCTTTTGAGAATTCTGTTAATTCTGACGCTATCAGGGACACCTTGGATGACTTCAAACAATTTTCTACAGGACCTCTTCTTGGATTCTCCAATTTTTGTATTAGTCACACCTTGCTCATCTTTATACGCTTCCCAGCTGCTCCTATTCTTCGCTTTGTTGGAAAAGCGACTTGTTTTTTACCCAAGCGATGTCAGCTCTTCATTCCACCAAATGGCTTGTCAAGAAGAGCTTCTCTTCTTCATCGGACAGTAATTATGATAAAAGGTCAGTATTGTCTGTTGCAGCCATGCAGCTCCTCCATCTGAATCCTCAGCAGTTTTGGGTTTGCCTAGGCGAGTGTGGAGTTCAGAAAGCTGGTCCCCTCCATAAGTCAGTGCTCTTGGGATCTCTGTAGTATATATGTATATGGTATGTAATAGCCGATTTTGCTACGTTAACTCCGTAGTATATTTGGACAATATTGGATCAATACAATAAACTACCATTCAAAACGAAAGCTATTGAATTCTGTTAAGGGTAAAAGAAATTGGAAACTACCTCCGAAATCGCTTTTCTGAAGATATTCATTCATTTATTCATTTATGAATAGTTGACTTGGAGATATCTACTTGTGCTTCAAAAATTTTTGTACAAGTATAGTTTATGTATTACGGAATTGAATGGATTATATGGAGCGTACAAAGTGTATGCATAGTGTTGACAGTCAATAGGGTGATTTTTACTTTTTATAAATTCTTTCCAAACTGTGAAAATGGAGCGTGAATTTTGTTCAATCTGCGAATTGCCTCTTCAAAATAAAAGAATTGCAACAGTGGAAAAAGGCTTAAAACAATAATTAATAGGAGTCAAGCGAAAAGGTACGATAACTATTCAGCTTGGGAAGGCAAAGAGTCGTGTGGATTTTATGAGCGTTTGTATTCATTAAGGATAACCCTATTGTCTACTCCACCTGTTTTTTACATTGATGTTAACTAAAAAAAATATTTTCTGCTACCTAATAATGTTTTATTACTATCCAATGAAAAATTCAATCTGGTAAGGAACAAATTAAATTAGTTAATTAGATGAACTTTGTAATGAAATGAATTCTTTTCTGATATTATATTGACTGAAAAAGGGACTAGCATTTTACATAAGAAGTAATTTTTTTCCAAATTCCAAATATGAATGAAACGACATGAGCCTAGGAAGAAATAATGGAGAATTTTTCTAGCTGCTCTGCAAAGAAAAGTACCTAGGTAATTAATCTAAAACTCATTATTTTTGTGAGAAATTCTTTCCAAGCATACATTTAATTCTAGTTTTCACGAAAAATCAGCAGAAAAATTTTCACCATTCTCGTTTAAGAAGGACAATCTCAGCCCAACTTACAAAAACACGAGTTCAACTCCGTAAAAAATTGTTTGCTCTGCGTAAATAGATGGTATCGCAGTCAATCTCGAGTCCATGAATTAACGCGAAATTTTGTTATAAAATAAAAAGAATATTAACAATCTGAGATATTAGTTCACTAGTAACGGAGAGAGCTCGTTATCATGAAAAGTGTTATGATAACTTTTTTATGATACCAATGATAGAGCCAACCACCCTTGAAGATGATCAAATGGCACTACAGGCAGTACTGAGACTGCCTACAAAAACCATACTAAAGTGATTCTTCAGTGGTTCCTGGGGCACAAGGAGATTGTGCCCCGCATTCCCGCATTCACTGCTCCTAAGCCAGTGATATCAAAAACTGCTAAACATGGATGTACTGGTGTCGAAACAGGAAAACAGCAAACTTCTGGTCAAAGTCTCTCGCAGCAACTGACCAACAAAATATTGAGGAAAGATAAGAAGAGAGACGTGAGAGAGAAAATTCAATGCGAATATTTATCGTAGATTTATTCATTGGACTCCGTTTAACATGAGAAGAACCCACTAGAGTCAGAAGTTGCAGTCGTATACACGAACGGTCGAGAGTTACCTCCTCTTCATTTCTACCCAATTTTACCAACCATTCTCTAAAACGCGCTAATAAATACCCAAGAGTTATAGGAGATACCTAATACTATCACTCTTAGGTTACCCGGTGCGTGTTGAGACGTAAAATACATTAAGAAGTTCCTAAATCCGATCTAGGTATTACCCAATGTATATGGTTGTTGGGATCGGGTAATAATTGATGTCATGAACGAACGATTAAGGCAAGTATGACTGGTCGTATGTAAATACTGAACACTCCCAATACCAATTTAATTATATTTTAAATGGATCAAAAAGGAAAAAGACCCCTTTAACACAAATTATGGACAAAGAACTACTTCCATACGAGTGGATATTCTCAATAAAACTCAGACTACTCTTGATAAAATATATTTGAAAATACTATACTATTATGAACTTCAATTTGGAGACTAAGTTTATCATCTATACAAAAAAAAATTGCGTATTCTGGTTGTTGGTGCTTTTCTGACAATCCCTATTGCATTCCATCCTATATGCAGTCATTCTCGATTTCACCTCAACATGCAGGGCAAGTGGCGAAATATTGCTGCGACCGGACTGGTACTCACGTATGGACAGGCAAGCATATGAAGTTTTCATAGCTTCCTTCCAGTTTTCCTTCCATCTAGCCTTGACCACCAGACTAAGGCCCTATAGGTATTCATGAATCTTACCACAGCTGTGTGCAGTTAATGTATTATCCGTTGGTTCAGTTCCCTTTCATCGCTTGTTTGGCAGCCACTGAGGCCATTTTTGATTTATATGTAGCTTCTCAGTCTTCATTATGAATCAACAATTAATCAACCGACTTATAACGCTTCCTTCTTAGTCGACAAACTGGATAATCTCAACATCCATATAGTACAAGAAAATTTTTTGTTGATCCTTTACAGGCTTTGTAATCGTCTGTTTAACAGTGTCAACCCCCTAGTTCCGATAGAAGTTACTATCTTGGCTTTACCAAGACACAGTGACTGGTAATCTCCATTACTTTGTTTTGATAGCGTTGTACAATATATGCAGCTCTCTCAACGATATTCGCGTGAGTCCGACATAATCTACTACGGAGTTCTTAATATCCGTCTCCCTCTGATATACAGGCGTTGTAGAATATATGCAGCTCTCTCAGCGATCTTCGCGTGGACCCGACATCATCTACTACGAAGTCATAGTATACCTAACAGTAGTGCATCTTGGACAAGCGGCAAAAGTCGCGCAGATTAGACTGCGCATACTAGACGCCATGTTCTGAGGATAACATATTTAGATCAATCAAGAAGAAGGAGTGCGGTGCATTCTTCTGTCACTGTCTGGTTTAAATCCAACCAATGGAATATGTACATTCGAGCTATTTGACAGTTCTGACTTCTGACATTACTCAGCACGATGAACGAAGGAAAAAGAATACGTCAAGAATGGATGTTAATTGCATTATTTTGCATTCTATGTGTGAACAGGTGTTTTGTAAATTGTTTTTTGAGTTAGATTAGTGAGAACATTTAAAAAGTAAAGCCTTATTTTACTGAATATAGATCTTTGTGACTTATTTAGTAATCTTTAACAATGGCAGGACATGTATGTGCAGTGAAAGGCTGTTTTAATAGTAGAGCGAAGACAAACGATAGCTTCTTTTCATTTCCTAAGGATTCACAAAGGTATGTTTCTCTTTGGTGAAAATTGATGAACAAAATTTATTGGTTTTTAAAATTTCAAAATGAAGCGATAACGAATAATTATTTTAATCTTTCCAGGGCAATCCTTTGGCTACATGCAATTGGAAGAGATGATCTTGAGGGAAAAACTGGTAGGAACTATAAATATTTTTTAAAGTTATATAGTAGAGTCAGACTATTTTTAACGCTTAAATTTGTAAACAGGAATTTTGAAAACCAAAAGTCTGTTGCCAATAAACCAATGAAAAACAAGTTGATTATTTGGAAGCATAAATAAGTCATTGTTAGTACTAAATCAACGGTCGAATGGCAAATTTTGGAACCAGATCTAAGGATAATAAATATCATAATTGACATGCTGTTTCATTTACTTTCATACCAAACCCCATTTTTTAAATATCTACGAGAGAGGAACACACAAAAGTCATATGATGAAGAGTGCATAGTCTATAATTTATTTTTTTTATAAGTATAGACATAAATAAAGTCATAATATATCAACATTTAACCAACGGAAATTACGAAAAATATCCTCATTTGTTGGATTCTGACAATAAAGAAATTTTCAAGTACGTGTAACTTTATATTTGACCACTATCATTGGAATAATCAAATATCAACCGGATGGCGAGTAGCCAGTCCTTTTTCCTTACCAACATGTGATTCTCGTCGAAGACTTGTAGCACCGATCACCGCTAAAAGGCAAAATTTTTACATTTAATGTGCGACGGATAATCTCCGTTGGTGAGGATCAGTATACACTGATATTGGTCAAATATTTCAATTCTTCTTTCTTATAGAGAGATATAAATTAAGAACACACTATTAATATGTAAATTCTTTCTCGAAGCGGAGCATGTGAACAGGAAAGAAATATGTAACGTATGTCGATTGCTCATCGCATAGTTCAACAATTTAATAGCGAGTAGTTAGAATCAGCTTTCTTTCTCCTGTGAACCATCAACCGATAAGGTTAAGAATTTTTAATTTATTTTTAGAGATTCACCTCAAACTTCACTTTTCTAAAGTGCATTCAATGTGAATGCACTTACTTAGTACCTGAGACTTCGTACCTGGAAGTTAGTACCTGAGACTTTGTACCTGGAAGTTGTACCTGGAACTTAGTACCTAAAACTTTGTACCTGAAACCTGTACCTGCCAATTTTCCGGACGAAGTAGTTTCCATTAGACATCTCAGACACGTGGAAAATTAAGGAAAGTAAACCAATGTAAAAACAACGTGCTTCAACAAACAACAACAATATTTTTTTTTTATTTTTCTTACTGTGATATTTTTGAAGTCATTATACAACTTGTGAATTTAACAACGTTGTTCATATTCCTTCCCTTCCAACATTTTCAGGTTTGTTGATAGAGAGTTGTGAGGTGAAAAACAAGTCGACTAATATTATTCAGGGTGGCGCCCACTTACGTTTCTTGATTAACTTTAATCGCATTTTTTTTAACTGGATTTATTAACTTATTGAATTCATTTGGTTTCTTTACTTCATTTATTATCTCATTAACTTCAATAACTCAAATAAAGTAGGATTACCCGCGAACCGGTAAGACTACTACTCCCTGAATTGATATTAGTTTGGTCTCCGAATTCACACCTGAGGTGCTCTCCACATTGAGTCGCCGTTGCAATTTATCTTGCCTAATTATTTTAAATTAATAATAGGTAACATACGATTCTGTCGTTCCCATAACGCTGGCTCCTGACCTAACATTTATCCAGAAAACATGGCCGACAGTTACTTTTAAACTTCAAAGGCACTACTGTTTGTTAGGTATACTGTGACGAAGTTCTTAATATTCGCCTTCCTTTGATATACAGACGCTCAGTTTACTATCACGTAGCTCATTTGTTATGCTGAGGTATAATAATAAACAGATTCCTCATCCGACTCATTGCAACACTTACAGTTCTACAGAAGGGCTGTTGAGCTATACCTATGTTTGGCCGTTACGTTTGTGGGTAATATGCGCAATGCAAGTGATGAAAGGAAGAGTGGTCAAGTAGACTTTCTGCAAGGATTATTATGACAAGACGCCAATAAACACTACGTCTTTCACACTCAAAGTAATATGAATTGGTTACATTTTTTCCGACGCAATCATCAACTTGAGTTATTTGATGTATGTATCACATATTTTTCATCAGACATTTGCTCGGAAAACTCTTTTCAAGATCTCGAGGGTACAATACACCTCAAAAAATTGTTTTGTATTTCCATCATGTGGAAGTTTTTCATTCACATTTAACAAGAGTTGATTGTTCAAAGTTTCAGAGTCTCGCCATATTATTTAGGTGACATGTCGACGGTTTAATTAAAATGGGAACAGCTTCCAGCTCACAGCTTAACAAAATTCTGGATAGCTTTCAGAAGTTACGTGCCAAGAAATTGTGAAACATCAAGCTAAATGGTGATAAATTATAAAATCCAACAAAAATATTCATACTTCTCCCAAATAAATACTCACACTGAGAACTTCCAACAAGTACTTGATGGTTATAATTATTTTCAGATGTTGAATAGACATGGGACAGAAAAATTATACCTTGACTGGAGCCAAATTTGTTGTGGTTGCGAGCAAATCTTATTAGTAGCAGCGAATTAAGCACGGTATTCTGCTTCAATCTTTAGTTTCACAGTGATTACGAGGACGATTTTGAAAATATGCTCTATAATATTTGGAAGCATCCTCTTCTCTAGAAATTGTTCAGTTCTTGCAAAAAATAGGATTTAATTATCTTTTAATTCGAAATCGTCGCCAAAACTCTTGCTATTGTCATGACGTATGCTCGTGACGTCACTTCTATATTTGACAACAGCGGCAACAGAACTAACAAATGTAGACTTTTTATGCTACCACCGCTACCACAATAATTTTAATATTTTGTGTTGTAGATATTAATTCTAAAGTGTATAAAAGTTATGCAATAGGAAGTTATTTGAGCGTTTCACATCAAATAATGCTGGATCTGCTCAACCCTACAAAGCAAGATCTGTTGAATGAGTTTGAATTCTTTAATTCATTTATTTGAAGGTTATTTTGACGTAAGTTTTCACGTTATTTGATAGACTATAGAATTATATAATATGCATGCTTGATCAAGATCTCAATTTAATAAGAAATTTAATCATCAAGATTTTATTACTCAAGTACAATATGTACCGAACTACTATTTACCTTGATGGGTACTTAATTTGTTCCAGTTGCCAAGTGATATGGAATAATAGTATAAGTCCAGCCAAATAACACTTTTACAAAGAGAAAATTGTTAACAGGATGGGAACAGTTCGAAATGGTAAATAGGTATATAATATAACTTACAAAAAATAAATGCGTGAGCTGGGGTGTTTCCAGATATTTTTGGGGGGGTGAAAGGGGTGGAATTTTGTATTATTGCGATTTCCGGCGAAAGTTGACGTCGGAGAGAAAAGTGTACAACAGAAAAGTTGTAGACCATAAGAAGGTCTACAGCTTTTTAGGAAATTCTTTTTTTGTATAACCTCAAAATCTCCGAGAAAAATGCGAAAAGCCACTTTTATCGTTTTTCATTTTTCATTTACACAATAATAATTTTATTTTGACGAAACTTGGTGGGAGTAAAAAAATATTTTTCAAATTAAAATTCTCCTTTGGAAAATTGTCGTAGAGACTTCAAGTATGTCGCCATTTTTTCGTCTTGAGTTATACTTTCTCGTGAAATAATAAAATAATACAGTCCCTATTTAGAAACATGTTCAAAAATTGGAAAAATCAAAAAATGAATTCTGCAACCATCTTTTTTCACTGCCTGTTAATAGTTTGTTTGAATTTCCAAATAATTCTTGGAAACTAATTGCACTATTAAATTGTACGAAAAAAAAAGATCATTAGTGTTATTATTTGATGCAAAGCTTTATTATATATTCACCTCAACAATCAGTAAATTGATGAAACTACATCAATCGAAGTTTTTTAAATACGTTTGTAAATTGATCATCTTTTTCTTCCATATTGCTTCTATTTGTAATTTTAACATCTTCTTCTTCTTCAATATCGCTCGGATATCCTGAGGATTCTTCTGATAATTAATTTTCAGTGATTAAGCAAAGGCCCGGCTGCTTCTTTTCAGCAGAATCATTTTCAGATTCATCGAAATCTTCTGAAACGCGGCACGAGAATTTTTGAATTATCGACAATAATTTCTTTCCAGCCCCACTTTGTTGGTGTCGTTTCTTTTCCAAGACACGCTTGAAGCTGGCAGAAAACTCAGTGGGTGGTAATTTGTACATTTTGAATGTTGACTTGCAGTTGATTTTATATACAATTGAAATCTTAATTCATTCAGAGATAATTCTGGTTTGCCTTTGTATGATGTTATGAACTTGCAACCATTCCGTGCAATAATTGTGGGATCTGCGTCAGAGGTTAGGTCGTTTTCGACTTTTCGCAAAAGACATGACGTGATACAAAATTTTATCGTCAGTTTCTGAAAGACGTCACCAAAATAGAATCATATTTATCGTGATCCCACACCTGCTCAGAAACGACACTTTGAGGCAGACCGACCCCCTCCTTAATTGGGTACGCTTTGGCGGAATCAGCTGTTCTATATAGCTGAAAGAGAGTCGGGGGACTGGAAGGAGATGACAGCGGTTCCTGTATAGAATCTTGTATACTAAGCATGGGCAGCGGGAGATTCAAATGAAAAATCATTATTCCACTTGTATGTTCATAGTAAGTAATACTGTTAAAAATTGGAACATCTAATCAAATAATAAAACAAAGAATTTTTTGTATTGTTTCTATACAATTGAATAGTGCAATTAGTTTCCAATAATTATTTGGAAATTCAAACAAACTATTAACATGCAGTAAAAAAAGATGGCTGCAGAAATCATTTTTTGATTTTTCCAATTTTTGAGTATGTTTCTAAGTGGAGACTGTATATTTTTAATATTTCACTAAAAAGTATAACTCAAGACGAAAAAATGGCAACATGAATCAAGTCTCTTCGGCAGTTTTCCAAAGGAGAATTTTAATTTGAAAAATATTTTTTTGGACCGGGAAACGTGATTATCTCGGAAGTCTCTTGAAATTTTTATCTGAAAAAATTTGTGGACTTTCCGGACACAAAAAGGTATATACTCCCATCAAGTATCGTCAAAATAAAATTAATATTGTGTAAATGAAAAGTGAAAAACAATAAAAGCGGTTTTTCGCATTTTTATCGGAGATTTTGAGGTTATATAAAAAAATCATGCCCACAAAAGCTGTAGACCTCCTTATGATCTACAACTTTTTCGTTGTACACTTTTCACTCCGACGTAAACTTTCGCCGGAAATCGCAATAATACAAAATTCCCCTCCCCTTTCACTCCCCAAATATATCTGAAAACACCCCTGCTCACTTATTAATTTTTTTCACGTTTATTATACGCCTTCCCACCATTTCCAACTGTTTCCATCCTGTTAACAATTTTGTTTTCTTTCGATTCAAAGTAAGCTAAATCGACTAGTCTAATAATGGGATCGGTGTTAATGGAATTGTGGATTGAATACTTCCTTTATATTTATTATTCATGGATTTATTTTAAAACCATAGATAAGTGGACTTTCCTTTTTTTTTTCTCTACTCAGTTACTAGTAAATTGGATATTACCTATCGACTTTTTGGAAGCTAAGAAAATATATCATAACATATCTGACACGTAATGATAAGCACGTAATTGGAACAATAACACTTCAGTTCTATAATAGTATATTATGTAGCGATCCTGTAATGCATTAATCATACGAAAATCGCCTTCGGCTCGCCTCCGACTCGTTTCGTGTCCCGCGCGGTCGGTTGATGCTTGTGTATTGAAAACCATTACATAAGAGTTGCATACAATATTTTTTCTACGAATAATAAATTTTATCTGAATTCAACAACATTGCTTCATTTTCAGTTTTTCAATACTTTCTTATACAAACAATAAGAAATAAAATATGAAAGCAAAATAAGATCTTCGCCTTAATTATTATTCCTATGAAATTACCACTATAATAACTATAAGCTGGACTCAACTATTAGCAATGAACATTAGCGAATTCATATGAAACATTAACCAAGATGAATTATAAATTACATTTCAATCAGTTTTGTTGGGATACAAATTTTGCATACTATAATTACGGGAAAGTACTTCGAGATACAGTTGTCAGAACCAAACATGAGCCCCGGAAAATATGCGAACTAAAATAAGGTCATCGCAAGCAGCCAATTAAGAGCCTATGTTAACGATTGTCCATTAGTAATTGTTAAATATAATCTAAATAATAAGACCGAGTGATTCCATCAACATACATCATTTTATTCATTCTGTATCAGTGTTGTTAATGCGAGGATGATTATCCGATTTTTAGACAATTTCACTAATTTGGATTCAATAGTTTTTCGAATATTTTGTAGAATGGATATATAAAATGGCTATTTTTTTTGGGGACTTTCCATATTGACTGGGGTCGAAGACTTTATTTAGATAACCAATGTGATCTTTTGGTAATTTTGACAAATTCTGATAATTTGAATAGTAAGTTCGGGTAATTTTCATTTTTGCATTGGTAACACTGGACTATAACCAGTTCATATTTTTTTGGTTTTTATAAAAACTTGACTCTTCTTTTTCATGACATTCATACAGTCATGTAATTGAAAATATAGACATTTAGGGCAAACGGTAGTTTTAGTTTTGGTCCAATATAAACTTTTTTATTGATATTTAAAGTTACATTTTTAGCAAGTTTGACTTTCTATCTCTTAACAGTTGACATTTATGGTATCGATATTTGGTTATCGATTCAAAATATCGAATTGTACTACTACAAAAATACAACTACAGCGACATGTACACACCCACCAGGGCTCACGTTTGCTTCTGCCAACTGTATATTGATCAATTCTGGATCAGACTAGATTAGTTTGTAATTTTTTTATGAAAATTATTTTTGGTTGAATATTTCCTCCGTCAAACTAATAAAATTTCACCTAAAATTTGTTTCAAATAATGTTTGGCTGGAAGTATTATCAATTAAGTCAATTAAGTATGGGAAATGCTTGAGAAATAATAAAGTACAATGTCTTAACATTTAATTACGATACTGAAATACAGGCTGTTCCATTCAAGAAGATCCAGTAAATGATCATTTCGAGCTATGACTAATCCTGTATGTAAAAAACGAATGTCGCGCTGTTAATAATTTTGGACGATAGTAAGCCATATTGAGAATCGTTTGAATGTGAATAGATTTCTTGATATCAAATTTATACAATGCTACAGGGTGTTGATGTTACTAGTGAATTAATAAAAAAGTGCTTATACTTTTCAAATTACCCCGTATAACATTGGAAAACACCATATCACAGAAACAAGAGAATCAAGAGGAATAAAAAAATGTGAAAATATACAGGTTATTCCATTTAAAAAAAAGGTAAGTTAGGTTCATCCTTTCTATATGGGTGACCCTGTATATTTGAATGTATTTTCAAAATATTATGGTCCTATGCATCACTAAGCTTTTATCTATAATATAAAGTTCTTCCGTATCTCTCATGACAAGTGAGTAATTGGACTTCCTAGCACTAATCTACATAAATATATAATATGCAGCTAGCTGCGAACACTACCGAGGACTTGTCACTAAAAAAATGAAAAAGGAAATATGAGTTGGCTTAATAGTAGCATGAGTATTATTGGCGTACAACAAATAATATGAATTCATTATCTGAAAACATTGACTTGGCTTATTTTGGAGAAATCGCATATAAATTCTACCTATCCTCATTATGTGCAATATATCCTATGTTAACCAGATAATAAAATCTGGTATACGCGATAATTTCGGCAGACTGCAAGCATGCCTACCAAGGTATCTTTGAATCTGACATTAAAACGAGTGAAATGTGAAAAAAAGCTTCCGTGATATTGGATAAATTGCATCTCCTATCACACCAATCAAACATGTAAGCTCGACCTTTACGGATGAAGTTCATTGCTCGGCCAGATTTTTTCTCAATGAATACATAATTTGGGACAAAAGTATCTATGAGGTTGATCAAAATTCGTCGTGTCAACTTTTAATTTTTATTGAAAATTTTATTACGCCTAAACACGGAGCTTCCAGGATTAGTGGCTCCTGGACTGGAAGGCATGCTATTTTTGAAAGTATAACATAAATGTACCAGCCTATGATAATTTTATTTTGAAGTTATTGCAATTGTTGGAATATGTGGAGCTTCACGGGAGCAAAATCTTGGAATTTGTGACATTAATAATTTAAGTACCATGCTTTTGGTTACGTTATTGTTGGGAATTTCTAAAAAATTCTCAAACGATATAGAGATTCCACAACAAACTGTCAAAAGGTGAATGTACGAAACAAATAGTGGGAACATAGTTCACTGTTTAAAACGGACTTCTGCCACTCTTTTGGTTGATTCTGGCGATGATTCAATGACTATTAAATGACATGGCAGATGGAAATCTTCTACAACATCCGAAGTATACTTCGATGAGTTAACAAATAATAAGACGTCAACAGCAATCTCATCCATGCTCCCTCTAGCATAAATAATCTAGCAATCTTCTTATTTATTCAACGTTTTAATAAAACAGTGACATGGTATCAAGAGCCTTTAAGACTTTCTTATTGGTAAATAAACCCCAACTAAGCTCCCAGACACACAAAGTTCGACCCTTTTACAAACTTGATGATTTATATCTGAAGTTGACCTCCACATGATGCATGCGAGGTTATATGAAGAGGGGAACTTCCAAAAGTTTACACTTAGGTGAAGTTTGAAATTATAAAGGAAGAAAATGTAGGCACTAACTCTCCACGGAAAAATGATGGATGGTCATCTTTTATGCGAATACTAGTGTCTTTCCGTGAAGTTTTTTATTCCTTGAAAATTATGTGTTTTTTTGAGAATGGTTTTCTTCGTATTACAAAAATTGTAGCCTATAAATTTCTGGTTGGAGATTCTTCAAACTCGAAAAAAGGGTTAGTTATATTATTTTGCAAGTTACATTTAAGATGACATGCATTATTTCAACTGTATTTTTAAATATATGAGACCCACGACTCAACCCCTTGCGGCGGTCCTCTAAATGTATGAATTACCCCCAAAATACGAAATTTGCAAAAAAATTCATTGTATCACGTATGATTTAACCGGCGACGAATATTTGCGTTATGTATAGTTACATAAAAGCAGGTTGACAGAATTAGTTATTAATTGTTCTAGTGTGCGGTATGCACCAATTCTAAAGCATTTTTAAGTGAAATACTCGGTGAAATATCTCCCCACAGAACGATCGAAAATCGGGTTTGAAATGACCGGTGGGAATCTGTCTATTCCATCAGAAACAACAATAATTAACTCCAGTTAATTGTTTGGATACAAGCACCATCGGTTTCCATGAATATAAAGTGAAAGAACAGTACGTTACAGAAGAAAAAGTTCCAGTAATATACAGGGAAATCAAGAAAAGCTATCGTTAGTGGCTTTAAGAATAAACTGGAACAACAAACAACATATTTCCAAATCTGACACTGAAAAAAGGTGCAGTATTGCCGCTTCTTACGAAGTATTTATGGAAACTGCCAATAATTTTTGGAAAGGAAGTAGTTATTGGAAATGGTTCAATTAAAGCGGCAAAAAAACGGAAATGGACAAAAAATTTCCATTAGCCGTTTATTTTGATTTATTGATTTTTATTTCGGTATTTTTCAGTGTCATCACCTTGAACAATAAGGATAAAACCGCCAGAAGACATTTTTAATGATAATTTTCCGAAATAATAATGGACCAGGGTACAATAATTGACTGGGTACGTCCATATACTCATATTTATGACAAAAAACACCGAGAGCTTGGGAACAATCAGGCAATGCAAAATGCTTGGTCAACAATTGGCAGCATAATGGACTGCTCAAGTAATTATCATTTCTTATCATTAATATCTCCCTTTTCAAGCAACCATTTTCAAAAGTTGTGAAGCTTATAATATTTCAACACGTTTTTGTCGTGAGAACCTCATAATTTCCAAACAATTTTAAATAACGGAGTTTCCAACAAAACAACAACCGATTCAAATATGACATTTATCAATTGCCAGTCTTGTCACTCTTACTTTTTAACAAACCTATGATTAACACGCTCAATGAACTGGTTCCATTAGGCAGTGAAAATTCAATTCAAGTGTAGCTATAATATAATGAAAATGTTATTAAAATGAGCCTTGCATGATTCCTCCTTGAGTAACTTGTCTCTCAATAACGAAACAGTGTTACCTGTATACAATTAAAGAGAGTTGATTCAAATCTGTTCACCAGTCATCAATTCTCTCCTCATCTAATTGTAAAACTTTTATATTCATTGGATTGAATTATTTCTGTCCAATGTTTCTGTCTGACCCGTGTCTTCTCTCCGCCTCTGTACATACTTCGATCCGAAAAGCTGTCTGCGTGCGTCAATATATTGCGCAAGAGAATTCAAATGTCTAAAGCTTGCAATGAGCTTTCGGAAGCTCAAAACACAACCGGCAGACATACGGCACATACCGAACGGTAATGTTTACAGGCATTTTTACGGTCTCACGGAATGTTTACGATCGCTAAGGGTGAAAATGTAAAAGGACATAGTACTAGGTCAGTTAGGATCGGTGATTTTTGATAATTACCACAAGATTTTTTTATATTATCGAAATAAATAAATATCGGTGTAGTTTCTAAGATGGGGACTTCTGGAAAAACGTGAGTGTTTGCATTATTTTGTTCATATTATTATATGTTTTTTTGTTCTACTTATGAATAATATCTTGGGTTTGTTTATAACCGGTGTTGGATTTAATTTTTATTATTTCTATACTATATAATATTAAACTATTTTGACGAGTGTGTATTAACAGATGTCACATGTTCATATTGCACTCTGTACTTTCAAATGATTTTTTGGACTGAGCTTTAAAACTCACCCACGTGATAGTTGGTTTATCAAGAACTCCACTAATTTTATTGTTAACTATATGTTCCCAACATTAATTATTATAATGAACTGATGGCTTTATTTCGATTTTCATTTGAGTTCATGAAATTAAGCATCTACAGCTCTACAAAACAAATTAGGGGAATTTTTCCAAACCGGTGGATTGATTATACGGTATAAGTCATGTGCCCGTGACTGTAAGGTTAGTAAAAAAATTTACATTACAAAATAATGAAGAGAAATGAATAAAAAGGTGAACGAACCGTATATTATGTGAGGGTCTACCATTATAAAAATAACGGAAAACATTGATCGAAAATAACATCAATAAAAAAATTGAATAAATAAACTCTATAGTCAATCATCATCAATCATTTTATTATTGTTTCATTCGTAGTTAGCTTTCTATTGATTTATTATTAAAAAGTAGTTTTTATCCTTTAGTTTGACATCTACAAACGGTGAATACAACTTTGCCTACCACTACCACTTCCCCTAATTATTTAATCGTTGGTATACATACAAATTATTTTTAAGTCCACATGCTGTCTTGAATAATTTTAGCAGAATTGGAAAGGTCATGGGGATCAGTTTCCTCGTAATTCACCACTTTTGATAATATTTATCCTAGTAGAAATACAAAAATAGATTCTGAGCGAATATAGACTATGAAACTAAAATAAGCTCATCGCAAGCAGCCAATCAAGAGCCAATGTTAACGATTGTCCTTAAATAATTGTTAAATATAATCGAAATAATATGACCGAGTGATTTCATCAACATACATCATTTCATGTGGTTTTAAATGAAACTAACTGTTTCTAAATGACTCCACAATATATT
>CAJUYI010000560.1:0-25104 GCA_910591695.1 Galerucella pusilla | reverse complement strand
ATATATATATATATATATATATATATATATATATATATATATATATTCCGTGTTATGAAGAAATCAATTAGATCCAGGATTTTATTAGGATCTGTAGGCCAATATAACCGCTCACTTGTTGATAAATTGACTACTTGTAGAAGTTTTTTTTTTCCTTTTTTAGTAACGATTCTGCTATTTTTTCTGATGCTGATTGGTGCTAATGACACTAGTAATAGAAACCAGTATATTTGAGAAAATTTTATATGGTGAATCAATGATAAACTGGGATTCTCGGAAGCAACATTCAGTATTAATGTTAAAAATGAAATCAACTATTCTCAATTAATTCTACTATTCAATAAAAATATAAAAAATCTAAGATATTGAATTGATAATTATTCAGATACTAGAGAACCCGACAGACGTTGTCCAGTTCTAATTTTGGACTTTCTTTATTGAGCTTGTAAAATCCTTAATCGGCCAAGCTTACATCTGTCTGTTCAAGTAATGCTGTGAAAGTGAATTTTTAAATCTGAGGTAAGCTAAGCTTAGTTAATGTATAAGACGAAAGATGATGATATTCAAGCAAATACTTTCAGATAGTTGACGTAATTGTATTTTCTTTTGTTTCTTATAAAGAACAGTATAACTTATTTTTCACTATTTTTCACCTTCGAAATATGAAATTCAACTATAACGGTACGTTTGGGCGAGACCTGGTAGTTACAGGGAGAAAAGGGTCTTGTCGGGCCCCGAAGTTTCAGGGAACATGACTTTATGAAATTTCTGATGAGTTACCAGATAGTTCGTGGAAAGGTGAAGTTTTGGCGCGAACGGGATAGTATCAGATATCAGCAGTTGAGCACACATGAAAAATTACATGGGATGTCTGCTTAATGAAGAATTGGAGTTGCTGTAAGCAATTATCAGATAATTGGAGTAGTTGAAGTTGCTGATTGAATGAATGGTTCTCAGTCTCAGTTACGATTTCCAACGATAATCAGAATACACAGAAAATGATGTCGAATATAAAATATATATTTTGTAAACGCTATTCATTTATGTAATATTTTTCAATACCGTGCACGTGTAAGATACTTTTCCCATTATTTTGTTAACCATGGATCTTACATTTCCAAATTTTTGGTTATTTGAACTGAAAGTACACAAAGTTTTTCGATAGTATTTAGTGATGTCATGGCAGATGATTACCAATTTGCAAGATAATTTCAAATGGCACATAGCTTCAAGTATTTTTCAACACCACTGATATATACGATCAAAATGTAAATCCAGATTATGGAAATTTTTGAATGAAATTATTCTATAAAATAATGCTAAGAATATGCCAAACTTCAGCATTTTTTCTGAAGTATATGCTTCGATCCAGTATTATTTGCTTGGTAAATGAAATGTGTTACTTGGGTACCTACGTATATGGTGTACGCTTTTTTTTGACACTCCTTTAATCACTGATGTAGAAATAGAAGTAGAGTGGAACTTAACTTGTCCTCTATGATCTTAAGTTTCAATCTAAACAACGTTGAATATAATAAAAATTGAATACAAATTTTAAGAAGTAGACAACATTTAATTTCTTGAAATATGTTTGGAATGTTGACTCTGAAGATGAACGGGATAGCGGAGCTGTATATTTATATGTATATTTACCCCATATTTTCGGCTGGGGAGAAGTTTGGTGGCACAGTCTGCTTTCATATCTAAAACGGCTTCACTAACGATGTCCTAAATGGATATGCGTCCTGATCCAACTGTTTTGCTACTCAGGTTATTTTCTAAACTAATAAATAATCCCATCCTTGCTTCCCGCATTATCACAAGATGTGATGCAGTATTGCCAAATAAGGCTTCTAGTGCTGCCGTTGGCGTAATTTACATGCACCCCACAATACTGAGACAAGCAGGTCAAGTCAAGTCAAGCAATGTTGCTATGGATTTTACCTTTACACTCTGTCCATCCAGCGTATCAAGCACGGGCTTAACCTTTTATCTTCCTACAAGTTCGCCTTGCCATCATTAATGTGGTCCCCGATCCTGTTTTTACAGTTTCCAGTTGATATATTGTTGTTGATATATTGAGATATTTAACATCCATCATCATTGAAATCTCCTTACCTTGAAAGTATTCCTCCAACTCCCTTCTTTTGGAAACTTATAAGCTAAGTTTATAAATATTTTCCTTAAGTTCATGTTTTTCATTCAATAATTTGTTTAGAAGTGGAACAGGCACAGTACAGGAGTCCTGCACTCTTGTTCATAACTTTTTCCATTTTTGAACCTTCTCCTCAATTTCTTTCCACATATTATTATTCTACTTCTTTGAGACAGTGTAGTCCTGTAATTGAGTTTTCTACTTATAATGCTCCACATTAAAACTTTGGTTTTCATTTATTCACATTTTTCGAATAAGCGCTGCAGTCCTGCATTGCTATCGACCCCACGCTGTCAGTAACAGTCATTTTCACCGGCGGCTAACTCCGCCTAATGTTGATGCTATTCATCCCGGCGCTCCCCTCGACAGTTGTATAAAAACAATTGTAAAACTATTATTAGAAAGGGACGTTAACATCTCTTCAGTTGTCTGGAACCGGCTAAAATTATTGGAGTTCAAGGAAATAAAAAGTGTCATAGATTGTCAAAAATGTGTCATACGTAGTCGACTGGGAAAGACTATCAGTTTGTGTGGTAGATAATTTACAACGATCTGGTCCCTTTTTTGCCATCTTCACTACTTGGAATGTATGGGCATTGCTGTGTCTATAAAACGTACCTACTCTCATCTGAAAATAGTGAACCTTGGCTCCAGCGAAAAAGTTTCTGCGGAAGTTGATAGGAATACCCAAAGTGTTCGGCTTGTTCTTCTTAGCATTGAGTACCACTGTTTCAAAATACAAACTGCGCAAGTACGTGTCCCCATAAAAAGGTTCCCATGAAGAGGCTTCAGGTAAATGAAGAATCTTGAAATTATGGTGGAGAGTGCTGATAGAAAAATTTTATGGAATAATAATTTGAAAGCTGATTATTGTAAATATCATTTGTTACATTTGCAATCTCATTACTGTGAACCGTTAATGTGATTCCGAATAGCTGCCTAACATTGTATTGGGCTTCGGAAGTTGAGAAAGAAACCCATATGTAACCAGTTCTCCACGTGTCCTTCGTTTTCGGCGCTGAGTCTCCATTCTCTTATTCTTTCCAACTGTAGGATATCTTCGCCTGTATTTGCTATCAGTGTAGCTCAAGCCATTCCTTATTTGTGAAAAAGGCAGATAGGGTCCAACGGTCTTGTGATAATCATAGTATTCCTTCATTATTCTCATCCATTCCGATTATTTTGTAATTGCATATGTTCAGGAAGTGTAGGTTTTTTTTACAGGTATTCCTACCATTATGTTTTGTTTCAAAATTCCCAGATCTTCAATTTTCATATTTACGAGCTCATTGCATCTGCAGGTGCTGGTTATGCCAATAATCGAAGCAGCCCTGAAGTGATATATTATCATCAAACACATAATTGATATCAGTTAGATCAGGGGTCTCCAAAATTCTCAACATTAGGGCCGAACTGATAGCTTGGGTTAGTTCAGGAGGGCCAACTATACTGGGTGGCTACTTTTTCATTTTTCACATCTAATGGGACTTTCAAAATACTCTCCAATTATTAAAGGAATAATTTTTTTATTTTCAAAAAAATTTTCGTGCTAAAATCTGTTTTTCAAACAAAATGTCTAAATTTTTTATACAGTGTGGAAACCACTTATGGAATAAAATTCTTTATGTCATTATTTTAGAAAATTATGAAAAATATCGAGACATGTCAACTTTTGAATTAAGTTGTGCGTTATGTTAACATAAATTTAAATGTACAGGGTGATTCACGCAAGTATGCCATAGTCGGTTTTGTTTTTTCTTGATGAAACACCCTGTATATTTGCATATTTTTGTAATCCTCCTCATGAGCCGATTCCAACAAACTAAATAATGTATGGTCAATTATGAATTATACAGGGTGAAATTTTAAAATTGATAATTCATTACACTTGAAATATTGGTACTTTTTTAAATTAGCTAAATATGGATTTATCAAAAATCTAAACTAACTAATTATTAGAAGTATTTGTATATTGAACAAACCCTGCCACGCCTATCAAAACCTGGAAATTGCCTAAAAACTCCAATAATTAGACAAAATCGGTAAATAATGTGGATTGTCTTAAATCGGTAAATAATGTAGATTGTTTTCTATTCTGTCAGTTGTTGACGTGTTGACAGTTTATACTGAAAAAGTGAAATCTTTGTCAAATCCTTCTCGACATAACAATGAAATATTCAACCGAGACTCACCGAATTGAGATTTAAATGATGGTCGGGTACGGGGATAACTGCAGAAGTCAAGTTGCCTAATATTTCACAAAGTACTGTGTCTAAAATTCATGCACAATTCAGAGAACTTGGACATGTCAAACCATTGAAAAGAAAACCACACTTCGTTGAATATGATGTGAAAGTGGATATTTTGTTAAGTGTCGAAGAGAATCCAACTTCAAGTACACGTCAAATTGCCCGTGAAAATAATGTTAGTCATCCCTACAAATTAACTTTCGTGCAGGAGATAACAGAAGACAATCCAGATCGTAGAATGGATTTCTGCGAAAGATTGATGAATAAGCTGAACAGAAATGAGATAGCTCTTGGTACCATTGTTTTTTCTGACGAATCAACATTCACATTGAATGGAGAGGTAGACCGACAGAGCTGTAGATATTGGTCAGCAGAGAATCCTAATTGGATGCGTGAGACACATACTCAGTACCCTCAAAAGGTGAACGTTTGGGCCGGTATCATAGGCGACCATATTATTGGTGCTATATTTATAGATGGGAATTTGACAGCTGAAAAATATCCAAATATGCTCAGAAATGAAGTTATTCCTGCGTTTCCAAACTTATATCCCAACGCAATAGATCCTAGCTTACCGAATGGAAATGTTTGGTTCCAGCAAGACGGGGCAACACCCCATTATGTTTTAAGGCTCTGTAGCAGAATAGCGCTGGTCAAAATAGCGCCGGTCAAAAAAAGCGCTGGTCAAAATAGCGCCGGTCAAAAAAAGCGCTGGTCAAAATAGCGCCGGTCAAAAAAAGCGCTGGTCAAAATAGCGCTGGTCAAAAAAAGCGCTGGTCAAAATAGCGCTGGACAAAAACAGCGCAGGACAAAATAGCGCTGGACAAAAACAGCGCAGGATACAAACAGCGCTCCATAAAATAGCTGCCAATAGATAATTATGCTTCTTTATTTTACTACTATCTCATACATAAAAATAGACTATAGTACCGAATTAGCATAATTAGGAATAACATATTTTCCATAAATTACAGTCATAACAATAGTTTTCCTAATTCAATTCGTCAATTCAACATCGCTTCCCGACCAGCTGACACAGATCAAAGTGTTGGTAACTGTCCATAACAATATCAGAATATAAGAAACGGAAAACAAGTAAGAACAACAATCAATATTTTTCATCACACGTCAACACATATCGCTTCCTGACCAACTGACACAGATCAAAGTGTAAAAACTACTTGTCACTGTCATATTTATTTAAAGTTTAAAAAAATGCAATTTGGCAAGTCTCAGAAAGGAGGTGCTACATTATTCCACGAAGGATGTAATTACCGAAAGGACAAGCAACGTGAAGGTTACAGCACATGGCGATGTTCTAAGTCCGGTTGTAAAGGAAGGTTGATGCTTAGCGGTGATGCAGCAAAACCAACCACGGAACATAATCACGCGCCAAATCCCGTAGATAAAGTAATCAGGATCGTGAAAGAAACTATACGCGAAGGGGCTTCTAAAACGGGAACAAATCCAAGGGAAATTATACAACAAGCTTGCAGCAGTGTAACTTCGGAGGAAGAAGCTGTTTGTCTTCCAAACTATGACGCATCACGCAGAACAGTGCAAAGAATAAGGAACAAGAAATTTTCAAGTTCTTCAGCATTTAACGATATTTCTGAAGTTCGAATTGGTGACAAATATTCTAAAACGGACAGAGGTGAAGTTTTTTTACTGTGGGATTCAGGAAAAGAAAACCGAAATAGACTTCTGATTTTTGGCACTTACAATAATCTCGATTTGCTCAAAGAATTTCCGCACTGGGCAATAGATGGAACCTTCAAGACATGTCCAACTTTGTTTTGTCAATTATTCGTTATACATGCATTAATTGACTCAAAAGCTGTACCACTGTTATATGCTCTATTGCCAAATAAATCAGAAAGTATTTACTTTCAAATGTTCAATACACTGAAAACCTTAGATGCTGAACTTAAGCCTGAAACTCGTTGATTTTGAACAATCGTCTATCAACGCGGTGAAAAAAGTATTTTCTAACACGCGTATTGTCGGTTGCTCGTTTCATCTGGCGCAGAACTTATGGAGGAAAATACAACATTGTCAATTAACGAACCTATACAGAGATAACGAAAACATAAGAACAAAATGTAAGATGCTTCTTGCTCTTAGTTATATTCCAGAAAAAGATGTGCAGTTTGCACTGGAAATCATTCGTGAAAACTTTCCTGATGAACTAAAGCCGGTGATCGACTATTGGGAAGATAATTACGTTGGTAAGAGGATTTCCAATATCAAGCCTCTATTCAGTATAAATTTATGGAATCAATATGAGCGGGTGCAAAATGATTTGCCAAAAACAAATAATTCCCTTGAAGCATGGCACAATTCCCTTCAGAAAAGTCTGAAGTGCCAGCATCCTCATGTATACAAATTGATCAATCAATTGAAAAAAGAACAACAGTCTTCAGAAATCTTTATTACTAGATACCGTTCAGGATTTAGGAAAAAAGAAAGTCCTAACAATAAATACGTCCAGCTAAAAAACAGGTTGAAAACCTTGGTTCAAACATATGCTTTCAGAAACGTTGAACAGTATTTACAGTCTGTGACTCATAATTTGTCCATGTAATTTTTTTGAATTATTGATTGTCGTATACCTTGCTTTGTATTAAAATTAGTTTTGAAAACTTGATTTTTCAATCACATTCTACTGTAATAGTTGATTTTGTAGGGATATTACAACCGGCGCTATTTTATGGAGCGCTGTTTTTGTCCTGCGCTGTTTTTGTCCAGAGCTATTTTGTGCTGCGCTTTTTTTGACTGGCGCTATTTTGTCCAGCGCTTTTTTAGACCGGCGCTATTTTGACCAGCGCTTTTTTTGACCGGCGCTATTTCGACCAGCGCTTTTTTTGACCGGCGCTATTTTGTCCAGCGCTTTTTTTGACCAGCGCTATTGTGACCAGCGCTATTCTGCTACAGAGCCATGTTTTAATGGTAAAAACCTATTTAGATGAAATGTTCCCCAATTAATGGATTGGACGAAGATGTTCTATTGGGTGGCCAGCTAGATCGCCAGACCTTACGCCGTAAAATTTTTTTCTGTGGGGTTATCTCAAGAACAAAGTATATATGCAACACAACCTACTAGCATTGTAGACCTCAAAGACAGGATAACTACAGAAATACGGAATATTTCACCTCAAACTTCAAACAAAGTTGAGGAGGAGTTTTATTGGAGACTGTGCTATTGCCAACAACTAGGTGGAGAACATTTTGAGCATTTATTTTAATGTATTAAAATCAAATACATTAGGTATTTTATGTATGTGTTTAATAACTGTAAATTTCACCCTGTATAATTAATACTTGACCACACATTATTCAGTTTGTTGGAATCGGTTCATTAAGAGGATTTCAAAAATATGCAAATATACAGGGTGTTCAATTAAAAAAAACAACACCGACTATAACATTGTTGCGTGAATCACCCTGTACATTTACATTCATGTTAACATAACGCACAACTCAATTCAAACGTTGACGTGTCTCGGCATATTTTATAATTTTTTAAAATAATGACATAGAGAATTTTATTCCATAAGTGGTTTCCACACTGTATGTTATAGTGCTAGGGATATAGTTTTATTTTTCGCGGGTCGGACCTGGCCCACGGGCCGCAGTTTGGAGACCCCTGAATTGGATAGTAGAAATATTACCTTCCAGAAATGGCTTATTTTTTGACATTTGTGAAATAAATTGTATGTAGTTGGAGCTGTAGAACCAAAATATGAAAAAATGTGGAAACCCATCATTTGAACAAAATCTATTAACCCATTTCAAAGTTTCAGGAGAGCCTTTATGACTTATCAACACCTGCTATAGCAGCAGCCTTATGCTTTTTATTCAATATTCATCAGAATTCTATTTTATGATACATATCGAAGTAAAAATATTGCGAATCTCGCCACTCAAAACTTTTATCATTGTCTCCAGTGTGAATTCTGTGTTATATGGAATAAATCAATTAACAGTGCTCTTTCGATGTTACAAATTCAATAAAAATGTCAATTTGTATACTTGATTCACTTTCTATACTGACATCTAGACCCAGAATCGCCAAACTGATATAAAGTCATAAAGTAGAGAGGAGAATAGGAGGGAAAAATACACACTAAAAAATAATGGGATAATGCGGAAAATAAACCTGACAATAAAAGCCGTAAATATTGTGAAGTACAGCTAGAAAATTAAAAAAAAACATAAAACTTGGCATTTAATTTGCTATGCATGCTAGTAATCACTTCTAGTAATATTTTGTATTTCTCAAAAACGATTTTCCATAGAAAATATTTCGATTTTATCCAAATATCGAAGGTAGATCAAAATGAAGGTGAAACGTGTAGAAAATGCAAACACAACAATAATTACAGCTGCGATTAACTTCAAGCATGAATGATGAATTTTCTGACGTAACAAATTTGCTTTTTATATTTTAGATTTTCAAATTATATTCTCGGTAACTGCAGGAATACAGTAGTATATTATTACAAATCACGAGAATTTGAATAGACATTGAGAGTGGCAGTGGAACAGATTAAGGTTTTATTTTGTGACAAAGTTTCATTAGCAGACATAATAGAAATAAAATACTCGAGAATTATTGTTCATAAAGTAGAAGCTCTGAAAAGAATCACAATGCAAAAAAATCAGCTGGGTGAAGCTGTTCATATGTTAAATGTATGGCATTGTCCGTATCCGTATTTCTATTGTCATAACGGCTTTGACAAAAATACTGAGAAAACTTGAGAAGAACAAATCATAAAGTCACTAAAATAATGATGAGCTTATCATTTGCAATGAATTCTCGATTCTCTCTAAGCCGTTATCCTTTGTCAGGCGACCTTTGCATCATTCAATATATTATTATCTCACAAGTCTGAAAGGAAAGAACGAAATATCGGGCTGCTTATACTGCTCATTCCTTTGTAAGTCTACAACAGCTAGTCGGTGGGTATCTATATGTTGCATACTGTTCATTTATATTACAAATACTTTTTTGATATTATATAGGATGTCTAGTTGATGTTTCAATATTTGTGAGAAAGGTTGATTTTATCATAGTTAGTGTTTGGATTTTACAAACGTTATACCTATGTTATGATGTACGGTCAATGCTGGAATAAAATCGAAATATTTTCTATGAAAAATGTATAGCAAATCACAAGCTAGATCTGATGTTTCTTCAATAAAATATTACTAAAGTTTTCTTATTGCATAGTTGGCTTTTTTCATATTCCCCACCAAATGATTTTGTAATTTTTTTGTTTTTCATTTCGCTTTATTCATTCGTTTTCCATTCTGCCGTTTTTCCCTCCTATTTTCGTTTTCGCGTGAAAGTTTTTATTTCAATTTGAAGTACCTACGTCTGGGTCAGCACAATCTGTTAATCAAGTATGCTTAACTACTCTGGTCATATCCGTTGTTTCTGTCACATCGAAAAGTGACACATGATTTATTTTGAAGGAGTGGATAAAACTTTTGAGTGGGAAGAGACGAGATATTTTGACGTCGAGAAGTGTAGTGAAATAAATTTTTAATTAATATTAAGAAAGTTGCTGTTGCAAGAGACGTCAGTTTGCAAACATGCTAATATATGGTTTACTTACAATAAAAAGACGATGACGCTATTTTTAGCTACTTTTCCGCTAATCAGGGTTAATATAAATTTATCAGCCGTAATTACAATTTATACTTTTTTTTTTCAAAAGGAGCCGTCCCTTCGCCGGCACCACCTCATCCTGGGCCTATTGTGGATACTCCTAGTGTTCTGACTAAAACCTATTCAGCCAAACCGTTCCCTGTATTAGCTTATACAGGTTCTTTGCTGGTTGGTTGTAAAAGTCTTTTGGAGTCATTTGGGTTCTGCCATACATTTTCTGCCTTCTGTGGTCCAGCGACTCACAGTTGCATAGTATATGCAGAGGTGTTTCGGTATCCTTTTTGCATCTTCTGCATGTAAGGTCTCCGTTATACAGCCCTAATTTGTTTAGGTGCTCCTTTGTGGGAAAGTGTCCCATAAGTAGCCCCGTTATGGCGCGTAGTTTGTTCCTGCTCACTGAGAGCAGTTTTTTCGATACTTTTTCTGATGGATTTTTTATAATTTCTTCCCATGTATTTGCCCAGGCGTATTTTTCCAGTGTTTATACTTACAATTTATTCTTAATAGATAGCGCAATTTGCAGTGGAAGTTGGCAAAACTTCAATTGATTGAATTATACAGTTTAGTTTGACATTTATTGACAGTCGACCATCGCCGCAGTATTTATGAACTTTTTTGGTGCTTTTGAATTGTTTCTTGAGGATTAAAAAACACTTATTTCCATACCTAATTATTCAGACAAATCTGCAGTGTGTAGTTAAGCGCATTATAAAAAGGAAGAAAGTTTACAATTAAACAAAATTTGGACACGAGATCCACGTAATTCGAAACTGAAGCAGTTCAAACAAATAAACAGTAGATGTCAAAGGATGGTAACATCTTGTTAAGTTATTTTAAACGAAAAAGTCATAGTGGGGGCCCGTTTTTTTTCGCTGAATGCTGCAATAGATATAAGTCACACTATTTATTTCCATTATTATTAATATTAATGTTATGTCTTTGAACGTAGAAGATTGTTAGGTTAGGTAGATGAAAACTTGATATATTTCCATATGGAATGATTGGATACTGTTTCTTCCATCTTATCCACACTTTTCATATAAATATTACTCATATCAGACAAATCTTAGACTATAATACAAGATTTTATTCGTAATTAAACAACTCTGATTCATGCATTGCGAAGCACAGGCCAACAAAAAAGAAGAGTGCCAGATTGACATTTCTAGTTTTTTTAGGTGAAGAACAAAATTACAGCCTGGCAACATCTTAAAATTTTGTTCCGCCACTTCATAATCTTTTTATCGTGAATAAACTAGTTTTTGAATTTTGTATTCACTGCATGATGAAAATTAAATTAATAATTTTACTAATAACTAAACATCAAGAAAAGATTGAATGCCTTGGCTGGTTTTCCACCAAACGCAGCATTACAACTTGTGCTTTTCTGCCTAATAAAACTATTTTCTTGTGAAATGAAATGCTTGCTTTCTAATGCTGTTTATACTCCTTTTTAAATATTATACATTCTGGATCAGAACAGTGTCTTTTATTTATAAGTTCTGGAAGTTTTCCAAATGTCTTAAAAGTAAACTTCGTGAAAATAGAGCTCATTGCCGTTGAAAATACCAGCTATTACGTGACTTTTATGCTTTTGTATTATTTTATATTTAAGCTGCTCATTCCAGACTGACAAATGGTGAGAACGCAGCAAAAACTTATTTAAAAGATCTTTTTTGTATCTAGTCCGCTAATATTCCGTACATATTGAAATGTCTTTTTAGTAATCGGAATTGAAGTAAACAGATTTCCAAGTAGTGGCTATACGTTTCATCCATATAGATTATTGGGAGGTTTTGTGCTCTGTTGTTTCTCCAGAGGTGGTGAATTTGAGACTTTTTCATGAACAATTTCATTTTTGATCACTTTCAGTTGTTCTCCTACGAAATCACAGTTTGTTAATCACTTACCTTACACTTCCATGGAATACCCTTCATAATCTTGAACAATTTCTTTTCATTAAAGGGCTGAAAGTTTATCACGATTATTTCATTTTCGCTCTGGATTAAGTGAGATTTCACTACCGCCCCCCGTCTCCCGCTGCCTTGGATATATAATGCTGGCAACCATCTTCTCAGTTTGGCCATCACTATAAAAATTGAAGCCATTATTCATAATATAATATATATAATCATACACCCTTTCACCGTTAGGTGTCGGGTTTACATTTAATTTCAATTTTCATATATAAACGTTTTCCATGCTCTTCTGTCTTTTGCTAATATAGCTGCTTCTTTCCATGTCTTCCCTCTTTGTTGTATTATGTTACCCACCTCTTTATTCCATGTTTGCCTGGGTCTTCCCCTTTGTCTTTTTACCTCATTCGTTGTATATGTCCCCACCAGCTCAATTGTCGTTGTTCAATAAATTTCAAGAGTGGTTCAACCCCCAATTCTTCTCTTATACTTGTATTCCTAACTCTGTCCCTCCTTGTTACTCCTATTATTCGTCTCAGATACTTCATCTCAGCGGCTTGGATTTTACTTTTTTGTGAGTTTGACAGAGTCCATGATTCACATCCATATGTTAGTATAGGTCTATATATGGCATTAAAAACTTTAATTTTCGTTTGTTTAGAGATTTCTTTTTTATTGATAAATTTTTGGTTCATTGCGTAATATAATTTTATTGTTCTATCTATTCTCTCATTTATTGCAATATCTTGTTTTCCATTTTGTGCTAAAGTTACTCCTAAGTATTTGAATTCTTTTACTTGTTCTATTTGAATATTGTCTAGTTTGATTTAAGTCTCAATATTTTGATCTCCTATTATCAATATTTTGGTTTTATTTATATTTATTCTCATTCCTTCTTCTTCCAGTGCTTGTTTCCATATATTTAAGTTTTCTTGTAGTTGTTTCTCATTTACTGCCACTAATACCACATCATCAGCAAAGACTCCTTCAGATATTACCACTCTTTCTAAATTTTTATAGCCCACAAACATGGCTTTGGTTTTTCTTTTACATTTCTTCATTATAGTATCCATGTGTACATTAAATAGGGTTGGACTTAGTCCTCCACCTTGTCTTAATCCCGTCTCTGTTTTGAATCCATCTGATTTTCTATTATTTTTTATTACATAGTTAGTATTTGTTTTATATATATCTTGGATAACTCTTATACTTTTGCTATCTATGCATCTGTCTTTCAGGCCCCTCCATACTCTTGTTCTAGGTATTGTGTCAAATGCTTTTTCTAGATCTACGAAAGCTAGATATATATTTTTATTTTGTGGTTGTCTTCTTTCAATTATTTGTTTGATTGTGAAAATATTATCTTGAGTGCTTCTCCCAGGTCTAAATCCACTCTGTGGTTCCGACAATTGTGTTTCTAGTATTGGTTTTAACCTGTTATTTATTATTTGTTCATAAATGTTCACTATAGTGTTCAGCAATGTTATTCCTCTGTAATTACTGCAGTTCTTTTTGTCTCCTTTCTTGTGTATAGGTGTTATTAATGCTGTCCCCCATTCTTCCGGTATTTTTTCGTTATGCCAAGCTTTATTTAAAATGTCAAGTGTTATTTGGGTACCTACTTCTCCCAAGTTTTTTATCATTTCAGCCGTGATCTTATCATGTCCTGGTGCCTTTCCATTTTTTAGTACTTTTATTACCGTCTTTAGTTCGTCCATTTTAATTTCTTCATTTTCGGTTTCCTGGTCAATATTGCTGGTATTTTCGGGTTGTTCTAGGCTCTCCTCACTTTCTTTTGCTTGTTGTCCTAATAATTCTTGAAAATGTTCTTTCCATCTATTCATGATTTCAGTTTCATTTTTTAGTATTTCCTGTTTTTTTATTTTTGACATAAAATTCACTAACTGATTTTTTTTTCTAAATGATTTTAAAACTTTGTAGAATAGTTTTTGATTGCTTGAACTGTCTGTTTCCATTTTATTTCCAAAATCAGACCACATCTTTTCTTTTGCCACTGCTACTAAATCTTTAACTATTTTTCTTTGTTGTTTGTAAATTCCATATTGCTCTGGAGTATTTTTTTTTTGATATTTTTCCCATTCAATTTTTTTATTTTTTATTTCTTTTTTGATTTCATTGGTCCACCATGCTGTTCGCTTTTTCCGTTTATTTGTTTTACAAATTCCACATATTTCGATAGCTGTGTTAATAATTATGTCTTTTAAGATATTCCATCCCTGTTGTATATTTGTCTCTTTTATGTCATTTATTCTATCCTTCAGATTTTTTTCTGTTTGTTGTTGATATCTTCTTGCTGTATTTTTGTTTCTAAGTTTATATGTTCTTATCGAAATGTGTTCTTTTGTTGCTTGTGTTTCTTTTGCTATTTTTTCTATTGCTGCATTGTTATTTTTTATTTTTGCTGTTAGTAAATAGTGGTCGCTGTAGATTTCTGCCCCTCTCCTCAACTTTACATCTAATACGTTTTTCCTTTCTTTTCTTTGTACCAATACATAATCGATAATTGATTTTTCGTCTCTACTTGGTTGGACTCTTACATATTTATGGATATCTTTGTGTTTATAAAATGTATTTGTACTTATTAGGTCATGTAATTGGCAAAATTCCAGAAGTCTTTTTCCATTATTGTTGCGTGTTTCTTCTCCGTATTGACCTATTATTGTTTTGTACTCGTTACTTTTTCTCCCCACTCTACTATTGAAATCTCCGGCGATAAATATTGTTCCTTGTGTCTCTTTTGTGATTGCTGTTAGATCTTCCCAGAATTTTTTTTTATCGACTGCTTTTTCGTTTCCATCTTTTCATAATAGTTATCTGTATTGATGGAACACATTTTAACTCAACTATGCTTTTTATGACAATACTCTGCGAATTTCACTCGTCCGCATATACTTTGGCAAGTTTATCTGAAACCGTGGAAGGAATGCAGTCGAAAATATTCGACATTGCCACGTTTAACTATGAAAAAGTTGAAGTTCCGATTATGTAGTGATAATAATTATAAATGGGTCTTTTTATTATTAACAATATTAAAAATATGATTGAACGTTAATTTTATAATGTGCTTGTTTCCTTGGATCTATTCTATTAACATTATTTTCCAATTCATGAATATTAAAAGAGAACACTTTTCCAAATTTGTTATGTGCTTCTCAAAGCTCTGGCAACGTTGTACGAAAACCATAATGACCACACCCTCCGATTACATAATTGGTGATTTTTATCGACCAGCTGACTTCTTATTGGCAAGCGCGTGCGTATGTTCTTCCCTCTCACTTCGTCAATTGACTGATATTGATTTATCCAGTGGCGTTTCTATTGTCAGTTACCTTTGTAATTTCAGTTTTACTTGGTAAAATAGGTACCGTACGCCATTTGTACCTTTGACAGATATACGCCATGTTTTTCCTCGCCTCTTACCGACGCCGCGTAGCTCCAGATAAACTTGCCAAACTATACCTCTAACAACTGATGAATTCAGCTGCTAACCATTTTGCACTAGAGAAGCGTTATCATATTCAAAGACTTGTTTGACAAACTGTATAAAAATATCAATTCTGATTTTGTACAATTCTCACGTAATAGCATGAAATATATATTCTATGTTCCCTGTGTCAAATTCATTCTTTTTTTTGTTATGTTACATTTTAGAAATTGTTGGATGAATAGACTATGCCTAGCTTCCTCGAAGTAGAGAATCGTATAATTCTCTTTGTATATTTCTTTCAGTTCACTTTGGGAACAGTCCAAGAATAAAACTGAGTATATAAATTGAATAAGGACAGACAATACTTTCAAGAAGTATTGGAAAGTTCTGGTTTGTTTTAACTGATTCACAGTAGTATTTCTCCATCAACCTACACACACATCTGAAGTACGTAGTTACCACTTAACAATATTGAAGTGGGACTTGAAGTTTCCAAAAGTCCAGTTTTGTTGATGGATCGAGTCCAGTCGTTTTCTTCATGTCGTATAGTTATTCACAATAGATAATGTTGGAAAAACTCCACCTAATATTTTTCTTGATTGTTTTATGTACCTCATGTATTGAAATGACTTTTTAAAAATATGGAAGAACCTGAAATATGGTTCTTGGCAATACAAATTGATTACTATAACTTCAAATCTTCAAAAATGTTCACTATCTCCAGTTAGTCTTAACGTTCCTGAATAAAATGTCTTGAGGATGTCTTTTTTCATACGTTTCAAAGATGTCTGATTCTCACATACTAAATTCGTCTTGATGGGATCGTGAGTTGTATTTTATGTAATAGTCTCCTAATATGTAAGTATCTTTTTCATATTTAATATTTGTTTAAAATATAAATATAAATTATACAAAAAAATGGCAGTTTGTGTACTATAATCATACTTTTCTAATGATAACCATAAAAATACATCGATAGATGTCTGGATTTTCTTTGGGTTGGTAGGTATGTTGTAAGGTTTTCAATTTTTGGTTGGCAACTTTGTTTCTATGACTTATGACATGTGACATTATCAAATTTGTTTGTTATATGGATGTTATTCAAAAAATTATAATAGAGGTTCATGGTAAATGGTATACCATGGTGCTGATACTGCAATTAATCTAATGTATCAGGTGGCATGATCTATCATGTAACAATGATGATTTGATTATTCAATTATTTTTGGTCCTTGATTTAAAAAACATTAGTGGTCCAAATTCAAAGTTTTTCGCAGTGGTCTCTCTCTACTATCGTTATTTTTAACATTAGGCCTCCAAATGACATCTTTCAGACCTATATTATATGTACATGCACTTCTTTAAGATGTAGTTAACGTCTAAGAAATCCATTTTTAAGACGTCTCATATATTTCCTTGTGCTAATTGGGTCATCACGTGTAGCTCGTGGAGAGACCTGTAGCTCTTATTACACTCAACAGTATTTTTGAAGAAATCCTTCCTTGAAAGCTTCAGTCCTGGGAGTCTATATCCCCAATGAGATAATGGTTCACAATTTAAGATAATGTGAGAGGCTGTTTTCTCCTCTTCCATGCATAACCAGCAGATAGGTTCCTCACTATATAAGCAGATTGTATTCATGTGCTCCTTAGGGTATTCGCTGTGTGTCGACCGTTGGAGGGGATAGGCGAAACTATCCCAGCGCGCGCAGTGGTGAATTTCCGCAATTCGGTCGGAGGCTGATGTGGTATATTGTATGTAAATAAAGGGGAAAATGGGGCACGACAGTTGTTGTGTTGTTAATTGTGAAAAAACAGAATAGAATAACAGTGATGTGAAATATTACAAGCTTCCTACTGCGCTACACAAGTTGGTACAAAGGGAGTGTCTCAGTTCAAAATACAGTGTACACTGATACAGTATTCGATACGTCATGTTTTCTCCATCAATTTTATGTAGTTTGTTTATTTTTTCATAAATACATTTATTATAAATCATCAAGAACATTTGTGTGCAATCGATACACATATAAAAAAGCAGCTCATGTCACTTGGAATGTCAAATAGAATAATCGATTTTTATTAATGATTTTAGGCAACGTTTATCTCCGTTGATTCTAACCTACAAAGCTACACGTAACATAAAAAAAATACATTTTAAAAACGATTACTTACCCAGTCGCTTATAAAATACTGAACATTATGTCATTAGGCACTTATATTTTCAAATTATTTACATTGTAAAAGTTGAAAGGCTCCCTATATCTTTGTGATAATTGTTGCTTCCATAAGCTTTACGTGTAAATGCCTCCGACGTAACTTGCGTTTTCAAGCCGCGAGGGGGCGACAGTAGGTACGCACATAGCGAAAAGTGACCGGTGAATAATCTTGTTACTCTCTAAATCTGGCCCCTGTTGAGGTTTAATATTTCGTTAGTTAGCGACTTCGAAGTTTTTTTCACCAGGAGTTTGCTGTGTTACTGTCTTGGCACGTGTCTCCAGTACGTAGGATGATTGGTTCGAATTCACCGAGATGTAAAACAACATGTAGCAGTTTCTGATATCCCAAAAACTAGTTCAAAACAGGTGAACTCAGTTCCTGACCCTAGCTTTGATAGAGCGTCTGCCTTTCCATTACCTACAATACCTTGTGCCCGGGACTCACAGACCTCTCATAATCGTCACCATATTTATATTAAATGCGAAGTATTCCGAGATATCGGCCAATTTTGTTGTTGCTGTGTTTTTTCCAGAATGTACACCCATTTCTCACAAAATGAATCGAATTATTCTCAAATCTTTGCTTACCATCGTGTTCTTGCATCCATATTCCTTTAACTTCACCTACACTAATTTAATCCACCTATAATAGTCTGAATCGATTTCCATCCATCTTTCCAATAAATATTTATTGAACTTCACTCATAGTTGTGGTTGCTGATAAAAAGAAAATTCACATGAATTACTTTCGGGGCAATTCAGTGGAGTCATATAGCATGTTGGAGACAATGGGAGGGTCATATTGTTAATTCTTCCAACAGAATACCCCATTTACTTGAGTTTTCCTTGAAAGCAAATATCTTCTCCATCACGAGAATATATAATTTATAGGAGAATTTTTTTGCATAACATGAGCAGATCATACCCGTAGTAATATGCAGCTCACGTTTGTTTTTAAAGATCCTGTGTCAAGTCCACTTTTATTTGGAAAATTTTTATTCGAATAACTTTCCACAACTATGAATTATGAATGTGTAGAAATTCTCTAAACAACTGCCTTTCCGACCTTAAAAGTATTTTTTTAATATTGTTGAGAAATTAAAGGTATAGTCGGGCTGCTCTTGGGTCCACCACTTTCAAGTTATGAAATTATAGCGATAAGGTAATGTGTTCGTCGGAAATTATAGAAAATACCTGAAATTGTATGGTTTTTATATGAACGTATAGCAAGATGAGACCCAACCAGATCTAAGAGATACAAAAATTGCTTTCTTAGTGATCTTAAACATTCTTATAATCTTTGATACATTCAGCGCCTTATTATCTCCAAAGCGAAGTAAGCTATCGACTTGATCTTTTTTGGATGATGAAATGTTTTTAAAAGCAAATTAACTTCTGTCACCTAGTTTAGTCTTTGAAATTTTGTTCTTGAAACGCTTAATGAAAATAATTTATTTCTACACTATAATACAGTTCAGAGTAAATTGGTTTTGCCCGTAAGGCACTTTTTCACATTATATAGTACTAGGTATATGTGTATGAAAAAAAAATTGGAATTTTTCTATATTTTTTATAAAAAACGTCATGGCCACTAAAAAAGTCGCAATTTTCCAGCTATAATGGATCCTAATGTTTTTTATGAAGAAGAAGGTTAAACGTTACAATTTTTTTCAAAAGGGTGACGACTAATGTATGAATAAAAAAGTGCCTCATGGACAAAACTGGAGCACTGTGACCTGTATAGTATGGAAATAAATAATTTACATCCAGAGACACTTGTTAAATGGCGCGCAATCAGCGGCATTCAAGGAAAAAGTTCCTATGTTTAAACTAAATGACAAAAGTTAAATTTTTTATCATTGCAAAAAGATCATGTTGATAGCTTACTTAGCTTTTGAGATAATATGGTGCCAAATATACGAAGGAACTAGTATTAAATCGAAATTGCCTTTTTTTCAATAAGAAAGGTCATGATCACTAAAAAATGTCGTGATTTTTGTTTTCATATTTAGAATTAAGTATCTGGTTGGTTCTCTCCTGGTATTGGCTCATAAAAAAAATGTCACTATTACAGGTGTTTTCTGCTTCAAGCCAGGTTAATATAACGTTTGAGAACTGCTGAAATTTCCGACAACTACAACACCTTTTTAATACGAAAGTGGTAAACTAAGAGCGGCCCGACTTAATTTGATATCCAAAATAAAACTCTACATCCAAACATCCAAAAATGAAGTTTATCCTTGGAAATTGTTTACCTATTTACTTACTGTGTTCCAACGATATTTAATAAATGTATTGGTTTGGCAATAAACATGAACGTGTTTCATTTTTCTTGACACTTTTGTCCGTTTCAGCATCTCGACTAGAAAGCAAATATTTGATTTGTAATCTTCTTCTTCGCACTGCATATTCCAATTTGTCACAGCTTTTGTCGTCTCAAACAATACTATAAATGGTTTTCCTCTGGCACTTAAAGTAGTCTGAGAGTGCACTTTATATTTGAAGATGTATGAAAAGTGAATCACAATGAAAATAAAACACTCTTTTCATTTATTTAGATATTGATAATAATGAAATAAGACCTCTGGGACTGATTGGTGAATTGTAGATTCTCATATTATGTTGTATTACCTTTTTTGCTTTAGGTATTACTGATAAGCCTCATGATTAAAAATTACGCCAAATAATTATTTAATATAAATTAAAACTAAATCCAAAATGGCAGACAAAAAAACGAATGATAACACCGAGGCAGACGCCGATGAACATCGTGGTCCCGAGCGCGCTTCACGCTTAAGACGCCGCGCTTCACCCGCTGTTTGAGGTTTTATAAATTATTCAATTTTCAATGAAAACAATTTAGAGAGGGATCATTTTCTAGCTAAAAGCATGCTCTTTCTAATGGTGTAAATTAAAAAATTAAAAATAATTAATATAACCGTAAACAATACAAGTACAAAATATACTCTTTAAATCTAAATTAGTCAAATTCAACTGATTCTCTGTTGCTGACTTTTAGCTTTGAAAATTAGTGAATATTCACTAATTTAATGGTTAAATAATAAAAAAACAAAAACTAATAGTCAAAATTATATGACTATTTGAAAAAGTGAAATTTCTACGAATAGTTAAATTTATCCTGGAAAATAGTGGAATATTCACTTTTTAATGGTTGAATGATATTAAATTATGGTAAAACTTAGGATTTAACTGAATTGCAGTTGAATAATTTACTAATTTTTTTTCGAATATCGTACATATACAACGCAGGTATGAAAAACGTTCCAAATATATACTTGAGTACGAGTTTGAGATTCATTTATAAATACGGGCATTGAGATGCAACGTAATGTATTGTAACCTGTTTTTATCTCAAAAAGAAACGCAAACTTTGTCGATCCTTTTTATATTGATTCAACGTAAATTATCAGGTAGTAAACTATACAGGGTGTTAAAACTATCTGTATATGGCAAAATACTTACAGTAATATCATGAAAATTCCTACGTTTCGGTTTTCGAATGCGATCTTTTTAACTAAAATATTTTCAATGATGGCAGACTTCCGATTCTACCGGAAGTCGACTGTAACTTTGTTATTTTAAACGGAACACCCTGTATATTAATACATTTTTAAAATCTACTTAAAATTTTTGTATACTTTACATAAAAATTTTTTTTTCGAAAAATGCATATTTTTTGAGTTATTAATTTTTTTGTAAGAAATTTGACGGTTGCAGACCCTCACAAATTATTTTTTTCAGTGAATACCCTTGAAGATATGAAAATGGTTTCTGTTCGGTTGCTTTGAGCAAGGCCAGAACTATTTGAATCTATGTTGAAAATTTTTCCATTTTATACAGGTGTGTATAGAAAATTTTCAAAGTTTAACTTCATAAATATCAAATTTTTTTTTTAAATAGAACCACCCGGTTTTTTCTATTTTAATGCATTCAGGGGTGAAAAATAAGGCAAATTCATGTATACTTTCTTATACCAAAACCTTACCGTTATCCAGGGTTATGCAGGGTATCTCGTAAACTAGAGGAGATAGAAGAAAAGCTAATAAAATGAATATTTTAATTATCTACATGTCTGAGCATTTCGTATGATTATTATATTTTATACTCAAATTGTTGATGGTTATTAATTATTTTTAATGTTTTAATTTACACCATTAGCAAGAGCATGCTTTTAGCTAAAAAATTATCCCTCTCTTAATTGTTTTCATTGAAAATTGATTAATTTATAAAACCTCGAACAGCGGGTGAAGCGCGCTCGGGAAAACGATGTTCATCGGCGTCTGCCTCGGTGTTATCATTCGTTTTTTTGTCTGCCATTTTAGATTTAGTTTTAATTAATGTTAAATAATTATTTGGCGTAACTTTTAATCATGAGGCTTATCATTTTTTTTTTCACAAAAAAAACACCACTTTGTTGCCGTCTGCCGACTATTTTACTTCCATGAAAATGTCTGCCAATAATTTACACATTTCCTAACAACAAAACAAATCCTACATATTGACACAACTTTTATCCGTGAGTCTTATCATTTTTTTTCTGTCAAAAATTATCGATTTTGATCGGCTATTACGTACTTAATCTTCCTAACCACGCAGACAGACTGGGTGCTTAGTGTTTGAGAACTTTAATCGAACTTATCCAGTTAGTCAAATATCATGTACCTTATACATTGTTTTTTCTGTAGCCAGCTCTCCGTCTATTATATGACTTAACAGCAGAATAGATGGAGGTATAACAAAATCATTGTATTATGCAAATACCTATGATTTGGGAAGCCAGTAAAGTAATGAGATGTTAAACTTAACAGAAATATGATGTTAGTGGTGGACACAATTATGATCGGCAGGCTTATTCGGTAATTTGCGACTGCCGATAATTGCGCAATTGTCGCTGTCAAACGCGGGTTTCGTATTCTCGAAGAAGCAACTGCGACCGCGATCGCAATTTATTTGTTAGCTGCCTCTAGTGAGCAATTGGTAAACTAAAATAGTGCATTTTTCAGCTGTTCATGTGAAAAATACGTATTCTGTAAGCAATTTTTTAGCGATTACAACGCGATTGCAACAGTTGAA
Source organism: Galerucella pusilla (assembly GCA_910591695.1). NCBI lineage: Eukaryota > Metazoa > Arthropoda > Insecta > Coleoptera > Chrysomelidae > Galerucella > Galerucella pusilla. Next base: position 2,350 of record CAJUYI010000560.1, on the reverse strand, counting down.
TAGCAATCACAATTATAGTAGTTGTAGTTGAGTTGCTTGATAATTAAATCAAGTTCTCTTAATAGAAATAAAAGGTGAGTAATAAATTATAACATTTTGTCAATATTAAACATGTTTCATTTGTACAAATAGTAATTTAATGGGCTTACTAACTACCCTCAGGAAAGTTAGTTTTTATTTGTACTTAGTAATGAAAAAGATAATAGTTATTATTTGTTTTTACGTATTTAGTAATTGTTATTAAATATCAGGGTAGGTGTGTCCACTTTTCTGAGGGCACTTAGTAAGCCCATTAAATTACTATTTGTACAAATAAAACATGTTTATTATTGACAGAATGTTATGATTTATTACTTTTCTTTTATTTCTATTAAGAAAACTTGTTTTAATTATCAAACAAGTCAACTGCAACTACTATGATTGTGATTGCTATTCAATCAACTCTTACAACTGGCTATTGAAACCTCTGTGTTCTCAGATTTCCTGTAGGTATGTACGTCAAAAACAATTAATAGTAGTAGTACCCATTCTCAAATTATTTTACTCACTTAATTAATAAAAGGATAAGTACAATCACAAAAGACACAATAATTTAAAACTGACGTATTCATTAGGCACCTAATGCACTATTTAAAAATGAGAGAAAATAAAAATTCTTTCTGAGGGCAGATGCCGTAGATAGCTAGGTTCCTACACTCTTATCTTTATTATGTTAACATAAACAATCACTAAGAGTTAATTTTTGTTTAGGTTATGATTGTGTGATTTATATGCCCTTCAAGAATAAAATATCTATCGAATGATGTTTCTAACATGTTTGTTCTTGAAAAAGAAATACCTACATTCTTACATAAATGAAAAAATAAATTGACTTGGAATCTTTTTTTCATTATTCAAGGATTTAAACTCCTATATATTTACCCACATTTTATCATTATGTGATTTTTTCAAGTAATATTCAAGGATTGAACGTTCACATTTTGCGCCTACCTATATCACCTATCTCAAAAAATACCTAGAAGCATATTGTTTTTTTAATCAAATCATCTAAAAAGGTATTTGGAAATCCATTTTCAACTGCCTTTAGTTATGTAAGGTACTGTTTCGTAGGCTTCCTTGGCTTTTCATGCATATTAAATATTTTTTACATTTGTTTTTGTTCATCAGCTGATTTTACAGACAATTTAAGTTACGTTGATTGCTACCCGATTGCAAGTGGCGCTAGTTTTATGACGTAAAAGTGCATCTTGACAGCAACCAGCAGTTGCGACGCGATTACCTTACAGAATACCAAATTTTGGAACTGATTGCGCGACCGATGTTCAACCCTGTTGTAAGTTGCAAAATTATTGTTGTTTTTACAGAATGAGCCTGCGGGAATCAATCATTTTCAATGTTTCAATTCTCACAAGGTTTTCATGTCTATTTGAGAATTTTTTGGATGGTTTAAATAGTTTGCAATTTCGACTAAAAAAAAGGAGCTACATAAGGGTTGACATAGAAAAACAATTTCGCAGTTTTATTTTTTAATGTCGTGATGAAGTATAGGTTATGCTTATGTTGTATTGTGATCTTCACAGCTTATAGTTGTAGTCTGTCACCCGGGAAGTAGGCGGAGCATACAACTAGTCTATTTCCTCAGTCTTCCGTGGGTATTGTTAGAATATCCGTAAACACATCATCGGTGCAGAGCACCGGGATATGTGTACAATCTACGCTATTACTGTGAATTATTCATGCTTCAGATTTTGTGGCATTTGCTATATATTATAATTCACCTTGTTTGTTTAGTAGATAGGCCAACGATTTTCTCACTCATCCACCAGGGCTCCTGCAGGAGAGCCACGTCTATCCCTTCTTCATCCAGCCTCCAGGGCGCCTCATGCATGCTAACTTTTGAACTGCAGTACTTATATTCGTCTTCGCCGGATGTAGAGTCCTTATGCTCCTGCTTCGAGGACTCCCCCTCCTCCATGGGTATAGTTATCTCTTGAACAGGCGTCCTTAAGAGTATGCTGACTTTACTTTCGAAAGGTTGTTCTAATCAGCAGATATCATTTTTCTTGGTTTCTCACATCATTCTCAGGTTTACTGATCCCACATGATCCAGGTTATCCGCATAGCGCTAATTTCACCAAAGATTTGATATTTGTGATATAATATCCACTCCTTTTTCATTTATATATCAAGTCAATCACAAGATAGTTGTTCTAGCCAAAATATTAAACATCAACTGGGTATCACATCAAATGTAACTTCTGTATGATATTTCACATATAGAAGTGATGCGGTTGACTTTTTTAATGCCCACCATTGTTTTTGTTCACTTTTTGAAACCTACTAGGTCATA
>CAJUYI010000559.1:97290-120828 GCA_910591695.1 Galerucella pusilla | reverse complement strand
AGGAAAGGGAATCATTTGTAGGGAAAATGTTAATACAATAAATAAGACTTTCTAAGATCAAAAGAATATCTATATTAATATTTTATTGCTCAGAAAAAAGAACAAAAAAAATGTACATCACCTCAAATATAGCTCGTCTTATCTCTGCACTATCATCTAAAGTAGTAAATAGAATTTTTTTACAATAACGTAAAAACTGCTGATGCTTGAACTAAACGACCGATACCGACTTACAGATAATCTTTCTTTGATTTGGATCAGATAAGTTGCTTCTTAGTACAGTTATGTATATTAAAAAACATCGATAAAAGGAGATAAGTTAAGAATAAATACTACAAATAGGAATAAAAGTACATTTCACAAAACCAAAAACAAAAATTCTACAACACTGGAATGTACGGTGTACGTTCAATCTACAGTATTTATCCGAATTGGAAGCTAAATGAACCGGGGAAACCACCAAAAGAAAATTCTTGACCTCCATGAGGAGCGTGACCACCACTTCCTCCAAAGAAGCTATGGAATACCTGCGTTGGATCTATATCTGAAAGAAAGAAAAATGTTATATTCAATTTATCAAAAACAAACAATTGTTTTTATGGTTCCATTTTCATTAGTAGCAGGATTACAGCTAGTCTTTCAAATTCCATTTCGGGGACAAACCTGTAGACATAATTTTTTTCGCGCATCCACTACTCATACTTTAATTGAAAACTAACCTGACATTCCACCATCGAAATCATACATGTCTTGCCCATTATCATACCGTGCTTTCTTTTTCGGATCGGAAAGTATACCATACGCTTCACCGACTTCCTTGAACTTCTTTTCCTGTTCTTTTTTTTCGTTTTCGGAAGCATTGGCATGTCTGTCGGGATGGTGGATGAGCGCTCGTTTTTTGTAAGCCCTTTTGATTTCATCTTCCCCTGCATTTCGTTCAACACCGAGGATTGTATAATAGTCTTTTCGTTTCGATCTTTTTAGCGCAATTTTAGCATCTTGCAACAACTTTTTATTTTCTCTGAAACAAAGAATAATATTTATACACACATGAATAAAAACGACATGTAATGGTTATTTCATTTCACTATAACTTGAATTATATGCAAAATTGAAATAAAATGTTAGCAGATAATTGACTTCATTCAGACTCCATAATTTTATTAATAATTTTTCCTGGACTGTACGCAGCTGTTTACACTCTGAATTTCTCACAGCAGCTGAAAGCTCCTGGACAATCTGTCCGCAGGACATATTCGAATTTCAAACATCCAGTTGTTTGAGTCCCACTGTATCTGTATACACGGAAGGTAAATAAAGTAAATATTTGCCGAACCTGTATATTGAATCTGGTTCACTTAATTAATGAATTAAACTTCTATTAAACAGGTAGTTTTTACCTTGTATACTGTCTACAAGATGCCATTCGTTTTTAGATATTTTCAATAAGTTTTATAAATGTCAATATGACAATGATACATTGGAACTACCATCATCACTCATATTTTACATAGCCAAGAGTTATTGAAACATACACTAGCAAAGTGTTAACTTAATGCTACTGTCTATCAACTGAATGGCACCAATTTTCAGCCAATAGATAACAGTATCACTTCTCATTATGCCATCAATATATGCTAAGGGCCAACTGCACCGTTTCTTCTTCTAAGTAATACTTTCATAAGTGAAACTATATTCATTAAGTAAAACTTAGTGTAATTCAACTGCACCGTGTCTTATTTAGCTAAGTCGACTAAGGCCGGTTTTACAAGAGAGATTTATACTAGGTATAAATAACAGTATAGTTATTCTGGGAAAAGTTATACTAGAATTTATACCTAGTATAAAACTAGTTGGTTTTACGATGGTATAGCAATTCTCGGAGTAACGTGAAAGTAGTTCATATAAATTGGTATCTCCTGTCAGTCCTGTCATAGGTGATGTTTTTCTTCGTTAACATTAAAACTTAACGAAAAGTGTTGTTATTGGATTTCAGCTGATTTTTCATTATTGATAACTTTTGCTGTCGTAAGGGAGTCTATTTATTATTTTAAAATGGATTTATATGATCTTCCAATATTTGAATCTTCCGATGAAGAAGATATGGTTCCAAAAAGTATATGTGGAAGATAACTACTCAAATTCTTTCTAAATTATCAATTTTTTATACGTTTGTTCCAACCCACAAGTTTAGTACGATCACGAAACGGTTTCAGAACTAGGATCGACTATATTTTAGTTTAGTTCAATACAGTATCAACGCGCAGGCCAGTCCAAACAGTATTCAATTTGAGTCGTGAATCGAAGTTACCGTTCTGAAACATAAATGATTCAAAGGCAGGTTGGAACGCAAATAGGATCGTCCGATAAACCATCACGTCTCGGTTGGAACGCATGAGCGTGATCGTCATGTTACGGTTTTTCGACGGGTTGGAACAAACCTTTAGATGACGATGAGTTTGTGGCCAGATTTAGGTAAGAAAGAGCAAATCAGAGAAGAAATATCTACTAGCTAGCTACAACGCGTTCGTTTTTTGCTTTTACAGACATAAGTTATAGGTATATTCACTACAAATAAAAATAAAAGTTCATGCTTCCAAATCCAAATGTTAAACTAGTGTAAACAACCTGCGTTTATGTCACTTTTTGAGGTTATTCGTAGAGTAATCGACATATCTGTCTGTTCGGCGACGGTATAGCTTATAATAGACTGTCCGAGTATCCTATTCCATGGTTAAACTTATACCTGCTTTGTAAAACGCTAGAATACATCTTATACCGAGAGTAGGCTTACTCCTAGTTTATACCACTATTGTAAAACCGGCCCTAAAGGCAGGATGTGGACAGGCGGACAGGGATTTTGATTTTGTTAAAAATTAAGATGACAGACGTGACACTAAATTCTGGTAATGAGAATGACAATAGGCATGATGACTGATTTTGACTAACTCCTCCACAATGTTCTCACGTATATACTTTATTTACAATAAATGTTATTTCTGTAAGAAAAAAGTTTTTGAAGGAAAAATTCAACTTTAAAACATACATTTCAAATTATACGTCAAAACGCTAGAATAGTAATGGCGTCTGTCTATGACATCATCAATTCGTAAATACCATTTATAGGTGATCTGTGTCAATTGGTTATCTATGATCTGTGTCCTGTGATAAAAGTCAAACCATAGACAGATTATATTTCTCTATGAGTCAAACTTCAAACACTTGACATATGAACCAAACAAAGCCATCGAACAACAATTGGTGATTGGTGGATTGGGAATTGGTGTTTGAGATAAGATGGCGGATGGTTAAATTTTGTGCTTATATTTTTACTAAAATAAATGTAATTATACAAGTAAAATAAAAATAAGTGATTTCTTTAGAATATCTATCTTATATAATTATATCAAATCAATATTTCAGTGATTCTTAGTGACTGTCATCATGCCTATTGGAAAGAATATTCTAACACAGCAATCGATTATTAATTTTCGAATGAGATACTAGCAATAGGGTACAAGCATAAATTTTGCTATTGGTGGGAATTGACGCTTCATCAGGTCTTCCAACACCTTGCATACCTATTTTTTCAAAAAAATATAAACTCTACGTTTAAAACGACTTTAAAAAATATTAAAATTTGAAAGTCCGCCAAAACGCGCTTCACGTCATAAAGATGGCTGCCCCATCCGTTGACGTCACTCGATTTGTTTACGTTCTTATTCGTGTATCACGCTCTGAGTTTATGTGACCTAATTTGTTTCTGAAAACTTTAAAAATGGATAAAGCCGAAAAAAACTTGGTATTCCAAGTATTGCATTGTTCCAGAGTGTAAATCAACGTCTATTAAAACTCCAGACAAAATATTTTCTTTCAAAAGTCGTAAAATATCCTCGGAAATAATATTTATGTCCACTTTCCACTTTACGTTGACTCTTAGAAATAAAAAAAAGCACACACAAACACGTAATGGTCTCAAACAAACATATAAATGATATTTTTACGTCGATGAAGCAATTAATAGTTAATTAAAATACAATATAAACACAAAACTACACAGAACCTAATGCAATACCGGCCATATTGACAAAAGTAAACAAATTGTATGACATCACACGTATCATCGGTAGCGTTCGGAAATCCTCGGGTGGTGGTCGGAAAGTGCATTGGAATTTGAATTTTATTTTAAAATTTGGAAGTAATTTCCAATGGAAACTGGTTTATTCCCTATTATTAGTTATTTTTGATATCAACTTCACTATTACAAATTAATATCTAAGCAAAATATGAAATATACGTGTACTCTATTGTGATAACTTATACAACTTACTTGCTCTTGTCCATCTTGAATACTTTTTCATAGTCTCGTACTGCATCTTCATGTTCTCCAAGATCCGCGTAACATTTCGCCCTCCGTAGTAGTGCCTTAAGGTAAGATTCGTCTAAATTAAGAGCTGCTGTGCAATCATCGATTGCTTCGCGAGTTTTTGTAAGTCTTGATAACACAGTTGCTCGATTGAAATAAAGTTTCGCATTCGTCTTTTTATTAAGTGGATCTATTTTTAAGGCTTCCGTGTATAAATTATAAGCATCCTGAAAAATGTATCAATAGTTTGTTTAAACAATACATTCCGAGAATGTACTATTAACAATAACTTACTTGGAATTTACAAGATTTGTATGCCTCGTTACCGTCTTCTTTGGTCTTTTTCAATAATTTGGCTTTTTTGTAAACATTCATAGCTTTCTTGTGATCGGGGGCCAATCTTAGTACTTGCTGAAAGTGCTGGAATGCACTCTCTAAATTATCTTCGTAAAACAGACAAATACCTCTAACATATATCGCATCGGCATTGCCTTTATCTATATGTAATATGCTGAAAAGAAAAATGGTTGTTATGTTTGTGGTTGTTTTATTAGGTAATATTAATGTGACAAATGGGATATTGAAAAAAAATTTTTTTAAAGGACCCCGCACCATTTTATTGGTAATCCTGGCTCTCGTACGATTTTCGATTTTTTTTCTATATGTTGTAGTCTTAATGATAATTAAGAGATCGTGATGGGTTAAAACTGTGTAGGCCCTCCGGTTTGGCGGTGGTGGCGTCTTGTAGTTGCGTCCTGAGCATTACATTTTGCCTCCCAGCACTGTAAATCTCGCAATAATAGCAAATGTCATGTATGTCGGGGGCTCATGAGGAGGTCTGCCACACTTCTGTGCCATCAGAATCACAATTTCTCCAGAGGGTGCCTCCGCAATGGTCAATTTGTTAGGCCGGTGTTTTAACGGAAGCAATGAAACCAAACAAAATCATCAACAATCACGTTATCTAGGTTAGTTTGATCCATCTAACTCCCAAAGTCCTCACGAGTGTGCCCCAAAAGACTTTTTAACATTTTCTTGATCCCACGCACCCACCTCTACTAGTAGATACTTCATGAAACATCCGGTAGTTCGGATAGATACTGGGATAGATATATTTGTCAAAAGAGCCATCACCCGTGACAGACGTCAATCGGAAATTGTCAGACATTTTCTTGTTGTCTTTTATGTCCTGACGCTGCGTATTTTTATTATTTTTTCCTTTGACATAAGCGGAACGACCTACTTGCATCTTCAGTTGTGTATATCCCACGTAGATCCACTTTCCATTGTCTGATCTTCAATTGCCTAATATGTATGGGTATTGTGGAGTCTATAGTATTCGTTTCGACAATCACAAGCAGACAGCTGTTAATTGAAATAAAAAGCCACTGAATCATTTTTATTTATTAAACTATCAGCTCTCTCCTCCGTATACGAATGTCCACAACCATATTCTCATCAAGAACCAGAACAGCCATTCCCTGTTGAGTTCACCTATTGAGGTGTCTTTTTTGGCAGTCAGAGCCACTTGGCTGTCCGAGAAAATTTTTTAGTTCTGTATGCGACTAACTTCTACTTTTACTAGTGACGTAAAAATCTAAAAGGCGGATTTTAAGAAATTTTTCAAATGGGGATAAAAAAACTATTAAATTTGATAAAATAGGGTGCGACGTAATTTGTTCCCTTATAATTAACGATCTGCTAATCTTTTAGTTGAGCGCCCTACTGATCAATAATACCTGTTAGCTATTTCCTGAGCCTCTTGAAATCGACCGAGGAAAGTGAGACTTTCAGCTTTGATAAGTTTATAACGATTGCAAGTGGGTGCTTCATCCAGACAACGATCCATGCAGAAAGTCACCTTTCGATAATCTTGTTTTTCATATGCCTTGTTGCTTTCAGATTCATACTGTTTCAATTTCTCATAGGATTTTATTTCATTGGCGATAGCTATAAGAAAAAACAAAATAGATTTATGACTCGAAACAAAAATTCTGTTTTCGAATTATACATATTGTTGTGAAATAATATTAACTGTATAATCCTGGTACCGCTAGTTTTGAGAACGTCACTCAGATGACGCACTGGGTACCACTTAGTTTCCTTGCTTTGTCAAAGCTATTCATAAATATAATTAACAAAAAACAGTACTTGTTTACTCAGTTATTTTCTGTTTTCATATTTCAGAAGAATCTGACAATGCTGCAAATGTCACAATGATTATTTGGCTTTTACTATAGAAAAATGATGCACCTGGGTTAAGTTTGCAATCAGAACAATACCATGTTTTAAGTATAACATACCTTTGTAATAAACACAATGAACAAGCAACAGTTTTTACGATTGTATTACCCTCTTTTATTATTTATTTATTTACGGGCAAGCCCATTTTAGGTATAAATTACAATTTTAAAATTATAATTAAAATAGAATGAAAAAATATGAAATAATTACATGTCATACAATAAAGAATAAGTAAAAAAGAGGTTAAAAATTTAAAAAGACAATAGACAATAAGCTTAAATAAAGCATTAACATTAAAACATTAAAGCTCGGTATTCAGTAACTGAGTTTTAAAGTGATGAAAGGGGGTGTTAAACATCTCAAGATCATTATGAGTATTGGCTAATCTTAACATTCTTGGAATACAGCTATTGAAAGTATGTATTGTTTAAACGATAAAAAGGTACATAAAATGTTTGTTGCTGTCGGGTTGATCGGGTTTGAACATGAAGATTAATTTTTGCTAGAAGTTCAGCACAACTGCATCTGCCATTGATAATGTTGAAAAGTAATGTCAGGTCTCTCTGTTTCCTCCTAGTTTCCAAGGAGGGGATGTTCAGAAAATGCTCTAACAATTCATAATCGCAAAAGATACCCAATTTATAGGCCATGTATCTAAGAAAATTGTGTTGGACATTTTCAATGTTCCTGCAGAGTCTTATGTAATGAGGAGACCAGACAGAAGAACAATAATCTAGATGGGGTCGGACAAGTGAACAATAAAGGACTTTAATTGCAGATGTGTCAGTAAAATCGTGGGTTAGCCTTTTGATAAAACCTAACATTTTCATGGATTTATGGTATGTGTTGATTGAAGCTTAAGGTGGGATCTAGAATAACTCCAAGGTCTTTGATTTGATTAACAGACTCCAAGACATGACCATTTAAGGTATAATCGAAAGTAGTAGAAGGTACATGGGATCGATAAAAGCGCATGACATGGCACTTAATAGCATTCAAGTCCATGCCATTTAAGGAGCACCAGTTTGATAGATTATCAAGATCAGACTGAAGCCTGAGAGCATCAAAATATGTTTGAATAATTAGGAAAAGTTTTAAGTCATCTGCAAATAGTAGTGCTTTGCCATACCTAAAACAATGAATAATGTCATTGATAAATAAGTTGAATAATAAGGGACCAAGGTGTGACCCCTGAGGAACACCTGAGGTTACTTGAAATAAGTTAGAATAGTGATGGTTTACTCTAACCATTTGAGTCCTGTTCGTAAGATAGCTACTAATCCATTGTAGTAATACCCCACCTACACCATATTTATCAAGCTTTTGCAGTAAGAGAGTATGGTTGACCCTGTCAAAAGCCTTAGAGAAGTCAGTGTACACAGAATCAATCTGGCAACCCCTCTCCAAAGCCTCCGACAGGAAATCGACATGGGTAACTAGATTTAATTCAGTCGATTTCCCAGCACAAAAGCCATATTGTTGTTCAGTTATGATGCCAGAGCAGTCATAGGTAAGGTAGTCTGTTATAATGTTCTCAAATACCTTAGGTATAGTACTGAGAATAGATATGGGTCGGTAATTTTTGATGTCAGTCTTGCTTCCCGATTTGTATATTGGGGTAACAAAAGATAGTTTCCAGTAATCAGGAAACTCACCTGTCTCAATAGATTTATTGAAAATATAGAAGAGAGGGCGAGATAAAATGAAGCTGCAAGTTCTAAGTAGGATGGGAGGAATAATGTCAGGACCTGGACCTTTCTTTGTGTCAAGGTTAGATAATTTCTCAAAAATGGTCGAAATTGGAATGTGGTAAGAGGAGACGTTAAGTTTTGATTCAATTTCATTTAAATTTAGATTCAGATTTTGAGTAGTGTAAACTGATGAAAAATGCTTGGCAAACAGATTTGAAACTTCACTACAGGAAGCAAAAGAGTTGCCAAGGTTCATATTATCAGGTATGGAGATATTTGATCTTTTAGTACATACAAAATTCCAAAAGGTTTTAACATTACTTTTAACGGAGGTTTCAACAGAATGTATGTAATTTAAATAGCATTCTCTAGATATAATCTTACATTGTTCTCTTAACTGACTGAATATTTCATAATTTTGGGGAGTTCTGTTTTGTTTATAAATCCCATGTGCAACCTTTTTATCGTTGACCAAGCTTTTAAGTTGATTTTTGAATTAATTTTTGTATAAATCGATCAACTGATTTGAAAAACTTACTTTGTCCATCAACTTGCATATCTTGAGCTTTCTTGATTGCGAATTCTGCTGTTTTTAGATCACCCATTGCTATACCGCATTTTGCCATTCGTATATAACCCTTGGTAAATTTGGGATCTAATTGAACACTCTTTCTGACATCTTGTAAGGCATCAGCATATCTAGGAATAAATATATACAATTAGGCAATATAATCTACTTAATGTAATAGTAAGTGAAATTTTACATATCGAAAAATAATTAGAAAGGATAGACCTTAAACTTTTTGCCAATTGTTAAGAAAGTTGTTGATTGCTCGATAATACAAGTTTGGTTGTGTGTGTGGGAGGCTGTCAGAGAAAAAGAGTAATAATATACTGAATTTATAATTGTTTCTTTTTTAACACATTTTCGCTTATGGACTCTGTGTTAAACTCCATGTAACCAAAGGATATTCCTCGTTCTTTATACAAATACGCAACAAAAAAGTACAAACCGGTTAAGCATCATATAGCAGGCGGCTCTGTTTCCATAATAAGAAGCTGTATCTGGACAAAGTTTAATGGCTTCGCTGTAGAGAGGCAGTGCAGATTTATATAGTTTGATTTTATATAATTGGTTTCCATTTTCTTTCTTAAGTTCAGCAAGTCTGAAAAAATGAATATATGTCAATAAAATTAGTTAAACTGGCTGACTTTATGGGGTCCGTCCCTTTTCATGTTTTTTTTTTCTCAGCAATTTTTCAATTAATAAAAACCATTGTTTATTTGTTAGCTTTTTATTTACGATTACTCTCGATACTGAACAGTTTCGAGATGGATTAAAAAAGTTTCAACATGTATGACTAATTATTTATTTTTTGTACCTAATGGATAACCCAGAAAACATTTTATTTAAAAACTTCCTGTAACGGTAGATCTTGGCTAAACCATAAAAATAAAGATGGTAACATATTTCGTTAAACTGATCTGCGTCATTAACCTTGAGACAATCTTATTATTTGCAACGCATCTCACAATTAAATACTGTCTTATAAAGTTGTTTTATTTAACTATTTATATTAGATATCAACAAGTAATCATGAGAAATGTGTTACTTGGTACTTAATTAACTAAATTAAATGGAGATACCGATAGTTGAAAATTTCACATGACAATATTTCTGGTAAACCTGTAAATATTTTGAAAAATAGTTCATTTAGAACCAACTAGGGATTGCAAATTTACCGAATTTTAATTTACCGGTAGAATAGTTAAAAATTTACCGATTTACCGGTATTTACCGGTTTTTTTTTTCTACATACAAAAAAACAAAGAAATAAGCCACAAAATAAATAACCAAACTTCAATTCTTATTAAATAATAACAACAGAAAAGTAAAAGTCTAGAATCTAGGTAAACTTAAAAAATATTATACCTAACTTGATGACTAGTTACAGGCCCTAAAACATTCGAAATAGTAATTTAATTGAAAAAATATCTATTGTTTCTTATTTTTCCAACGACTCTCTCGATTTCTTTTGTTTAATAAAAAAGGCCCTGAGAAAACACAGCTTATCAATACTATTATCACTTAGCCGCTATCTAATCTTAGTACAAATTGTTCCTGCCGCAGAAAACGCTCTTTCGAACTCCACACTAGTGGCACTCCTTCCGAAAATATTGCATTTCTGTTTTCACACATTAATGAGCGCTGGTAGAAGTAATCAGCTGTCTTCTAATTGGAATAGTACTGTTTACATCAATTTTCTTCCATATCGCTAGTTGAAGTTTTTATTTAATCGACAATGCAACATTATCCGATTTTGAAGTTGATGGGCCCAAAACCCGACTGAGGGGGATGTTATCTTCATCATCATCAGAGGAATCATCGAGCTATTTGTATTTTCTGATGACTCTTCTAAAAAACTCTCACAGAAACAACGGATCGCCCTATAGTCAACTTGGCATTTTTTACCGAATTTACCGGTAAAAGATGTCGATTTCTTTATCGGTATTTTAAAGAACTTTTGAGGCGGTAAATCGGTAGTGCAATCCCTAGAACCAACACGTGTATGCATTGCCAAAAAAAATCTCAAGGTACGACTGTCTGATAAGTTCGAGTTCGTTTTCAAGGTCACATATTGTTCCCTCAAATTTACGTCGTTACCACTATTACTATATCATCTAAGAACCAATAAAGAATTTTCAAGTTACACAATTTTGAAATTTGTTCAAAACTATCAAACACTGTTATTTTTCAAAACTGATCTTCAACATACAGAAAAACTAACGAAAAATGGTTTCTTTTTCATCAAAAATGTATTTAGAGATAAAAAGATGTTATAAAAACTATCATTTGAAACATTAATATTGTTTCCTTACTTTTTACAAATTTTATCACAAAGGTTATAATGTGGTTCTGATATTGAAATATTTTCACCCATTTCAAATTTATTTGCTATAAATATGGTTAAATCAACTGATAAATGACAATGAAGTGACGAAATTTGTTTACAAATGAATGGAAACATGTCTAGATAATTTCTTGTATTGTTACCTAAAAGAAATGCTTTTCATACAATTCCTTTTTTTATTCTCATAGGTAATTTCATTTTCCAATAATAAATTCTGACGAATCAAGTCATTTAAATACCATGAATTACGAAAAACAGATTATTTAATAATGTTCCAGTGCACAATCTCAAGATTTTATTGGAAGAAGATCGTGAAAAAATAATATCTTAAATGCGTCATGCATGACAAATATTTTGCTTGAAATACGAGCATAGTTTACTTGCATGACAAATACAAGTATTTTGGTTAAGATTAGAGCGAGTATTCCCTCCTCGAGCTCTAATTACTGTTTACATTGTTCTCGGCATGCTGCTAAGTAGAGTTCCACTAATTGTTGCAGCAATCCGAAGTGTTCTATTGTACTCGGAACAGAATGTCTCCACTGTATGTGGCGTTCAAGATAATCCCACATGTGTTCTATTGGATTCAAGTCAGTGCTATATGGTGGCCAATCTAATCTTTAAACTTGGACCGCATCAAGGTAATCAGTCACAAGTCATTCGTCCAACCACTTCCACGAGTTCGGTGCGTCTCACCCTCCCCAGAGCATTACACCGCCACCTCCAAAACTAACGATCTTCAAGAGATTGCAGCTGGGGTACTGTTCCCCAACTTTTCTGTAGACTTGGTACCTTTTTAAAATATTTGATACTGTATATTGACATCTTCCGAGACTTCGTGCAATATCTTTTTAAAATCCTTCTTTATATGGTTACAATTTGGACCGTTTCAACTTCATTGTAATTAACCATACCAGCTCTTCGCGCACACAAAGGACTTCTACGAAGTTTCAGCGCTATACCTTGACAAACGACGAAGATATGAATTTTTTTTAAAAGATAATTTTCCAGATTTTCCGAATTTTTTTCGTTGCGTTGTATTCCTATTTTTATTTTATACAATAATTCATCTCTTGACACCATTATGAATTACCGTTACAAATTCAGTCAAAACATTATGTTTAGACATCAAACAGTTAACAAAAAAAAAGATGAATCAACAAGTAATTGTTCGGTACCGTATCTACTAGATGAATCCTTGTACACATCATTAATAATATAATATACCATTCAATATTATGACTAACAAAGATAAAACCTATTCAATATTAAATGATTACGTTGGTGGAACCCACTTTCCTTCACTAAATATTCAAGTAGATGGTAATGAGCATTAAAGAACGGTATTTTTAAAAGATTTTCAATGTCAATCTGTCCTATATTTTTAAATGTTAGATCAACTAATATTTATATAAATTGTAATATTTTATTCAACTTTATAGATAACAATATTGGTTACAGTCTGTTCATACTTAGAAGTTATAACGAAGTAACCAGATTATTCAAGAGTAGATAAACAAGAATTGAAATAATATTTATGCTATTTTAAAAATACCTAGGTATCTCTTAAAACTGAAACTAACACTTTCTAATTAATTTATCTATTTAATAAAAGAACTTATCAAAATTATAAGATACTTATTGATAATTATTTCAATATTGACATACTAACAAGATAACATTTAATGTGATGCCTACTTTATGTTCAATACCTATTTTGGCTAGATCTATCTTGTGATTTACTTGGGAAAGCAAGGAAAACTATATCTGCTGATCTTTACAATTGTTACTTAAGAAGACAGTTGAATAGTGGAGAGCTCCCTAGATTTATCTGTTTATTGACTACTTCATATCATGGGTAGTCTAATTTTTAATTCTTCAAGGAAATCTAATTCTAGTTTACTATCACATATATGTAATACTTCCAGTTTTGTGTAAGGTGTTAATGAATGTTATGGTCAAGTAGATGTTTTGTGTAAAGGGATTTATCAGGTTGTTCTAATCTGAATGCTGTTCATCAAGTCAAATTTCAAAATTTCAACTGGTTTGACCAATATAGACAGCATTACTTTCAAAATCCATATTTATACTCTAGCTACTGAATATAAATATGTTACTATGACAATAGATTAATAAAAAACAATGAATCAAGAACAAAAATTCCCTGTACTTATTTCCACTTTTTCATAAACAGTAGTAAGAAAACTTAGATTCCAATTGAATTAGCTTCAATTAAGTTGGAATTCATTATTTGAAAAAGTATCTAGTACCAGTACCAGTCAACATCATAACAATATTGGAAAAACACATGGTTTGAAAACGACTTTCGACTCTTTTCAATTTATGATACCAGAGCAGTTATGTCCAATTACCATATAAAAGGAAATGCGTTGCTTTTGTAAAACAGATCTTAAATTAAACCTACACTGCGCTTGAACATTTTCAGCTGTCACAATAAGGAACAAAACGTGATAGTAGGTACATGACCTTTGTTTAAAAATAAATAGCAACTCTTAACTGTTATCCAAAATGTAGAACAGGAATATATTTTCAAGTTTTTGTCAATAATAATAATAATATATCTATTTACTTTACAAGTGCATTTGCAAACCTACTCAATATGTGAGTCATTTGAGAATCAAACAATTTCAAAACAAAGCTATTGAATTATTCTAGAACAGGAACTATGAAACGTATTTTATAATGAGTAAATTTGAACTCAATTTGGAATAACACGGGAGAGCAATGATAAATTATTAAGTATGGATTTAATAAAATCAATTTGTACTCACTCTTCTGGACTTTTAGTGATGATATCTTCACATTCATCTGCTGAATCCATAATCACCTCGTCTACTACTACGTCCGCCATCTCGAAAACTTGTGCCTTTGCCTTGTGGTCGATTGTCAGTGTGTCAGGCTGATTATATTTTTTGGTGTGTCAGTCCAGTTCACAGAGTACACCATCTAAGTGTACTCTGTGGTCCAGTTACAGTACATAGAAAAATTTCTCTATGGTCCAGTCAGTTTCTCTGGTTTGTCACGATCAAAGGTCGATTCTTGACGTTAAGCGGGAAATTTAATATACAAAAATTTTATTTCAATTTCTGTTACGGTGACAGTTTAATGAGTAGAACAGATTATTTTAGCAGCCTCTTGGCAAATGAAACTAAACATCAAACTAATATTCAAAGTTACTTTGTTAATCAAAACGACAATTCTAACAATTTGCAGACCGAGGAAAGCAATTATTATGCCTTTCAAGAACCAACTTTTGATATTCCCGAACCGAAAGTCTCCATATGGGATTTTTTGAGTAGAAATGAATTGAAAGATTATTTGAAGTTACATTGTACGCATGAAATGAAAAAATATTTAAGTGAGTTTTTAATTATCATATTTTATCTTCGATGCGGTAGGTAGCCGCCGACGTAATGCCTTCGATGGCACGATGATACCAATCCAGCAACGATCATATATCTATGTTCCCTTAATAAGAAAATTTCATATATTATCATACTATTTTTAGATGCTATGAAAATGAATAAATATTTCCCAAAGGGTACAGCAAGAATGCTATTCATTGAATTAATGTGTGCCGTCACTAAATTTTGCAAAAGTAATAATTACAATGTAAAGAAGAGTGGAGCGCTACTATCCCAATTCTTTTTAACACATGCGTTAACTACCAGTTCCTTTGACAAATCAACAGAGAAGATTTTCACATATTTCAAGGAACTTGCTCTGGCCCATGCTCTTCCAGATGTAAGTATCTTTGAGTATAGTATAGCAGCAAGACATATTTAGTAGTGATTTAAAACGGTGCCGCCAACATTTTCCGTCTATAATTAACACGTGAGAAGGATATTCTCTGAAAGGAGAGCTTCAGTGTCTATTATAAAACATATAGTATTAACAAAACTAAGAAGTGTAATACAAAAACCCACTTACACTATAGGGAGGAAGCGACGAAATAAAAAAATTACCACTAGGTGACAACTAAAACTATATTTTTTCAGTTTCCTCCAAAAAGTGAAAAGATATTCTCCCTAGATGAAACTAAAAAAAATATGCAATACTTTTGTCAACTGTACTTGCGAAATTTGCCATTGATTAGGTTCGTAACTCTTCCTAATTTTGCATTTTTATTTTATTATGAAGTGGAGACGCCTGAGAGTAAAAAGAAAAAAGAGAAGAAAAGCCAAGGGGCGGGTAAAAAAGAAAAAAAAGGAAGTAAAAAGGGTAGTAAAGCTGGAAGTAAAAAAAGTAAGAAATAGCTAAATAGGGAAACTGGATAATTTAAATATTTTTAATTTGGTTATTGTATTTTTATATTTAATAAAGACTTTTTGAAAGAAAAAAACATCTTAATTTTGGTGAATAATCTGTCATCACAGAGTCTGGTTAAAACTATGTGTGACATAGTGGTTTTGTATACTCCTTGGTTAGAACCCCAGCAGCATAATATCCACAATTACAAGATTTATTCTTATTCATATAATTTTCTTTAATAATAAATAACAAACAATTAAAATATTTTACTGTCTATCCTCAGTTTCAAGCTGCTTAATTCTTTGTTCTAAATTGGAAACTAAGGTAGTCTGGTGTGAATTTAAATCACCAACCAGTTGACTACCCACTCTGTTCATAGTTTGTACAAGTTCTGCCTGAGCTGCTTGAAGATTGGGAATTTTGCTGTATTTAACAAGATCCTCTTTATTAATCAAAGTGTTTTCTAGAATTCCAGCTAAAAAAGGTAGTTCTTTATATAAAACAATTCTAAATGCTTATGGGCCTGTTACAACCACAATTAGAAACTGTCAAAAATGACAGGAAATCAGTTATTTTTTGTGTTATGACCAGTTATTCTCTGATTGTTTCTGATTGCGATAGGAACAGACCTAGTTTTCAGATATACAACAGTTATGTTACTACTCACCAAAATAGATATTAAAAGAAACCACTAACACAAAAAATAATAATAAAGCATTGTAGATTAGTTTTAGATGAAAAAATAATATAGCGATATTTAACTCCTTACCTAACATGATCAGTTGAGGACATTTTTTAGATATTTTCAAAACTTTATTAACTTCTGGCTCAGGACAAAATAGTATCATGTTGTTTGAAGTGGTATAGAAATTTAAAATTGTGTCATATGGAGTTCCTAAAATAGCAGCAGATAATAACTTCTTTTCATATTTTTTCAATTCCATTCCTTGTTTTTTGAATAATGCATAATACTTAAAATTCTCATCAGCTTTCATTGAGTTGAAATGGTAAAATACTATTAACTTCGAATTTATAAATCTGTTATACAGTTCTTTAGCATATATATCTTGGAGTGGGTTGAATTCATCTTTCTTGTTCAATTTTTCATTGAATTTACACAACTCAACTAGAGGTTTGTCTTTATTTGGGTTGATAAACCATGGTTGGGCTAGTGCTAAGTATTTTGCTTTCTCAAAATGAGGTGGTTTGGGCCTTTGAATATTTACTTTTCCTCTAAAACGCTTACACTGAATAAAGGGAGTTATTGTTTGAAGAAATGCTAAAATTAAGTAGATCATTAAGTTACAAGTGCTACTGAAATGTACAGAAGTAGTGAGTTTTATGAACAATATTGCATGTCAAACCTTTTCTAGGTAATAGCGCCATTATTAATAACAAATTTTATTCATTTAGTAGCCAGAAGATTCTTTGATACTTTTTACTACCACAATTATGGGATTTTTCAAAAATTATAATTATATAGGTTAAGTGTCACTCTGTGGTCACAGAAATAAAAATGTGATCTGGGTGAATGTCTTCATATGATCGAAGTGATCCAATCACAGAACTCTGATCGTACGTGAGTGAAGCTAGAATCAAAATCAGTCATAGTCATGTTTTATTTCGATATTTGGTGGATGTTTCTATGGTTTCTGGTTTCATTCATCATTCATTCATCTGTCAACTTATGAGAGGCAGTTTTTAGGTTGGATTAATAATTTATTTTTGCTGTAATTGCTGTGTAAAAATAAATATCGTGATTAATTCAAATCTTAGGAGCACTTAAGGGTAAGTAGTATATATAACTTCATCATCATTTTAGTACAAAACTTTCTAATTATCTTTAAATGGCAAAAACCTATAATGGAGTATGGCGTCATTTTTTAATACCGAAATTTGTAATAACTAAAATATTTCCATTTATTTTAAATTTGTAACTCATTAATCATTCCTGAACACTTCAATAACACATGTATGTTATCTTAACAATTCTCCAAATTCGATCGGTAAACTTCATGAATGTGTATTCTTTGATTTAGCATGGGTAAATGATACATCTGTGATAAAAATATTTACTGCAGTTTTGGAAGTACTCTCACGTATTCCCATTTAATTGGTTCAATTTATCTTCTAGGTTTTTGAGTGTTCTCATATTTGATTAGTTATTTTATTTTGCAATTTTACTTTTTGGAGTTTTGTTCCAATTTTCAGATAGAACTATAGATATGTCTTTAATAATATACACTGGCCTTTGTTTATGAAGTTACTTATATATCTAATAGCTTTCATTAGTTATATTCCTTTCACTGGTAGGAGTAATCCTGCACAGCGCACAGCACCTACGCTGTACAATATCGTATTGTTTTTGATCTAAAATTTATTTTTCATTCTGGAGAACGAATTTATGATGAAATTAAACAAGTCTTATCATGATCTTGAAAATGTCAAGACTTATTTCCAAATATAATTTTATGGTATCTAGAGAACTATTTTTGTTTTAAAAATCCATTTTGTTCTAGATGAGAAAAAGAACTAGAAGCTCCTGGAAAAAGAAACAGAATGCTTTAAATAATCAGGATGAAACAGAAGGTGATTCTCAGATAATAAAAGAAGATCAAATAAATGCAGAAAAAAATATTCAAAATAATAAAGTAGCAGGTAATTCTGAAAATAATAAAATAAATGATAATGAGGTGACTGAAGTTGTACAAGAAAACAATGAAAAGGAGGATACAGATGAGCAGAATTCACAAGGTAAGTCAACAGGTATAAACACTGATCAAACTTCGAATAATATTGATAAACAACCTGAAATTGAAAATGACAATGTACAGGGGTCAGCCCCATCACCTAAAGCTACTGATGAAAACATAAAAAATGTAAATGATACTGTCACTAATAGTGAAGACAATCAAGAAGTCATACATGAATCGACAGTTGCCTCGGAGTTGCATGTATCAGAAGAGATTAATATTAGCCAACAAGAAAATAATCAATCAGAACAAAGTGAACAGAAGAATGACCAACTAGAGAATCAAGAAGAAAATGCTTTTGAAAGTGGATATTGTAATGATCAAAATAATTCTGAAAGTAATAAAAATGACAATACAGAACAGAACGAAGAGCGTTCACATACACCAGTGTCCAAACCTCCTGAGGAAGGTGTGCAAGAAAAGAAACATATTACTTTAAAAAGATCTCCTGTACCTCAAAAAGTACGCAGATCTTCGTCGCCATTAGAGGATGGAGAAATAAAAGAACCTCAGGAGAAATTGAAGAAAATTACTTTGAAAAGGCACACATCTGATGATACCAATTCAGATTTCATTAATAAAATTGTTATCAACAGAAGAGCTTCCTGCGGAGATGATAAATCAGAGAAAAAAAGGCGACAAAGTACAGAAGAACGAGCTCATATAGTAATAGGTAAGTCAGTAAAAATTCCTGAATATTTCAAGAAAATGATTGAAAATGTTTGATAAATTGTTAGAGTGAATGCTGACCCTCGGATGAAATTTGTGCTTCTTAATTCCTCCACAGTTCCCTGATTACCCTGATCTGATGACTTTACAGACACACTTAAAATGAAAACTGAATGTTTCAGTACAATTTAAATATTACTTTGAAATGCATGTTCAGTATGGATGGGGTGATAGTTGCATATCTGAAAAGAGAACAATTGACAAGATATTTACTTCACTAGTATATAATACTTTAAAATTTTTACAGCTCGCCCCACAAAACTAGCAAAACCAGTTAAATTAAATAGAAACATAAGTTCAGAAAATGCTGAACCTGTACTCCAGCCACGTTCACAAAAAAAATCTTGGGGCAAAACTGATTGGTTGGAAAATATTACAGCCACCAGTTATAAAATAGATGTTGATTCCATTAAAATAGTCTGTCCTGTAGTAGAATTTCTGAATGAGTCGGAAGTAAAACTTGAAAGTATTCCAAAAGAACGGACTAAGTCTGAGAGCGAACTGACCAAGAAAAAGGTAGAGGATGAAGAAAAAACCGAGGATGAATCGGAAAAAGAGCAGACAGAAGAGGTGAGATTTAAAAATGAATATTGAAGATTATTATAGTTTTCAATTTTATTTAGAAATTGGATTAAAAACCCAGTCGACCTTAACTTTACCTTGTGTAGTATAAAATATAACACATATTTGGTAGTTCAGTTACAAATTACAGATATTTTGCTCAAAATTATTTACAATATTGGATTCAGATAATGT
Organism: Galerucella pusilla; assembly: GCA_910591695.1. Lineage (NCBI taxonomy): Eukaryota > Metazoa > Arthropoda > Insecta > Coleoptera > Chrysomelidae > Galerucella > Galerucella pusilla. The sequence continues at coordinate 101,105 of CAJUYI010000559.1, read as the reverse complement.
TTGTTAATTTGATTAATAATATTAATGCTCATCTTCCACCTAATCTTAAATATCTTCAATTTTCAACAGGAGGATTCCACCGAAGAACAAAAAATTGAAGAAAAACCGAATATAATTGCTTTAAACAGAAAAATTAGCATAGTGGAAGATACAGCAGCTAAATTACAACCTCCTCCGAGTCCTGCCAAAAATCCAGTTTCTGAAGTATTGTTTATCACCAATTTAGTACGACCATTCACTCTAAAACAATTGAAGGAACTGTTGGAGAGGACTGGAAAAATCAAAGAAGGTGGTCTTTGGACTGATAGGATAAAATCTAAATGCTATGTTCAATATGAAACTATTGAGTAAGTACATTGTTTGTATGTCTTTGACGTATAACTTTTATATTTAAAACTTCCAATATACTTACTTGGTTCGCAAATCGTTCTATTTAACTTAAAGGTACTTCAAAATCTGCTTTTCTCTTTGAACCGTTTAAGTTTTTTGCTTTAAATTGTTACTGTTTTGAGGTTTGCAAGGTTCTAGTTCTGAATTTCCTATAAAAAGAGGAATTTTGAAAATTATGAGTCTTCACGAATTAGTAAAGTTTCGGTGTAGACAAATTTTCAAAACCTGAAAATTCTAATAACCATATCTAAGGTTTTTCGATGTGGAAAACTCCTCTTTTTATAGAAAATTCAATTCTGAATCGAATGGCGTAGACTAGAACCTTGCAAGTTGCAAACCTTAAGGTTCCCGAGATATTAGCCAATATGTGAAGAAATGTCAAAAACTCCATCTGTGGACACGCTGTATAAATATAATTTGTGGATTAATAGAAAAGAAATAAGTAATTTCGAAAATTTTAGGGAAGCCGAAACAACTAGAAATGCGTTGCATGGTGTCAACTGGCCGATTGGAAATGGAAAACAACTCATTATAGAATATGGAACAGAAGAGGACATGGAGAAGGCAAAAAATCCCGTTCCCATACCAACGCCGGTTATCCCTGAGAAGATTCCAGAAAAAGAGAACAGGGTAAACTTATTTGACATCATTTTTTTTAAATTCTAACGGTATACAGGGCGAGGAAAAAGTTGAAAATTGTGGTTTGCTTGTTGAAACAGTTCTCCAGTCAAGACCTTCCAATTTACTTATCTATTTGTTATAAATTAATCAAAATTATTTTAATAACACCAAGAGTAATGAAAAATCTGTCTGTTCAAAATTTAATTAAACGGTATTTTCATACCACTAGCTATTGACCTCTACAAACAAATCTATTGTATTTTTTTAGGCACCTGAAGTTATAGAAAATAGGCGTAGGGACAGAAATCATGAAGGAGAAATGGGGTCAGAAAGAGAAGAAAGAAGACGGGAGCCATCAGAAAGAGAATGGGATAAAAGTAGAGATAATCATAGGAAACGTTCAGAGAGTCGTAGCAGAGATAGAGAAAGGGCCAGGAAACATAGTCGGATGTCTTACACTCCAGAAGGTGACAACTTGACTATTTAACATTAAAAATGACTTATAGGCACTGAAGTAATGATTAAAATTAAAATGCCCACTTAAAAATTGACATATCGATTTTGAAACTAACGATTATGTAAAATATAATTATTCTACCGCTTAACTTTTAATTACAGATGTTAATAGAAAGAAACACAAAAAACAGGAGGATTCAATGCCACCAAAGCTTATGGATGATTTGTTTTTGAAAACTAAAACGACACCAAGCATATATTGGCAACCCCTTTCTCCGCAAGAGGTATGTAAGTGCTAACAATACCATAATATAATCCAAACTTGATTTAAGACTGTGACTTTAACTATACTGACTATTGTTGAATATTAAGGGCCAGTTTCATAATCGTTGCTTAAATGGGCATTTAACTAAAGGGTCCTTTAGCCTAAAGGTTCTCTTAAAACTAGGGTCAGTTTCATAATAGTATGGACGCGTCCTCATGATAAAATCCCCATTTATGCTTGAATATACTGTGTTGGCTGCCCTAATTTGACGGATTTTTGACAGAATTTGTGTTTACTTTTTGGTTATTTGGTGGTTTGAATTGAGTAAACACTTTCCGTATTTTCATTGTTTTCATTTATAAAATAACGGTAAGTAATAAACATCAATGCGTGATGCACAAAAAAAGATGAGATTATTAGATTTAGAAATTATGGAAGCGAAAAAGGATTTGAGTTCCCATTGATTATATTAATTCATAGTTCTAATTAGTTGGTAAATATTTCTTTAAATAAATTATTTCAAATTTTACATGTCATCATAATTTTATTAAATGCCTACATACTTGAGTACCTACATATTTTTAAACTAATTTATTAAAATGTTCATTAATTAGCAGCTGCCTAAATTGGCGTCCATTATTTTCCAAATTGTGCGTTATCAACCACGTCTAAATTAATATCGTTAAACCAGTCTTCAGAAATTTCTTCATTCATTTCTATAGCTAAATTTGTAAAACTGCAGAAGCAACAATTATAGTCATAGCTGCATCAGCATTTAAACATATTTCTTAAGAAAGAATGGGAAACCGTCTTTTCCACACTCCATATTCTCGTTTCACAACATTCCTTGTCTTTTCAACGAACTGCTGTTAAAAATTGTTTGGTTGTAAACAGAACCAAGCCACCTTGTTACTATGTTGCGAGTTCTCAATTTTGCATCACAAACTGTTTGCACGCTTAATGCAAAAAATCCTTTCCGACTACGAAAAATTTCTGCATCCTCATCTCCAGGAGATTGGATTTTTATTAAGGTGCAATCAATCGTGCCAATTATTTTTGGGAAGCTCACAATGGAATAAAAGTGGTTCGCGGCTTGTTCCATTTCCAGTGGATTATGATACATGTAAATATGTTCGTTGCTGAGATGGGCGATGGCTTGACATAGGTACTCTCTTAACTATTCGACTTGCGGAGGCTTGAACATTTTTAATGCTTTAACGTGTATAGAACTAGAAATAACCAAACTATAAAAATTACACTTCAAATCTGAGTTGACATCTGTCTGTTAAAAGTCCTTTTAAGCTTCAAAATGGTAAAAATTGAACATTTAACTTAAAGGAAGCTTTAATAGTGAATTTTTGGTTATGAAACAGATAACTACACTACAAACGACCTTTTACGCTTAAAGGTTCCTTTAAAAGCATTATGAAACTGGCCCTAAGTGCCATTTTTTAATAAGGGGAAAACTGAAAGTATTTTTGTTTTGTTTCTAGATTGCAACCAAACAGCAACAAAGATTGGTACGCATGGAGGAGCACAAGAGACGCATCGAAGAAAACAAAGGACGTTTTAGAGAAAGAGATAGACGTGGCACTTACAGACGGCGCTGACGCTTCCCTAATTTTTTTAGATATTTCAGGACTTGATTAAAGTTTTTTTCTTGCGTGAATGGGTAAATTTTAAAGCATGTAGTTATGGTACGGATGATAGTAATGATTGTGTTCCACTAGATTTAGTAAATCTTAAATTTTTGCAGATTAACTATATTTCCTTGTTCCGTGTGCGTGTTGCGTGAATGGTTTCAGTAATACTAATTGTTATAGGGCTCCAGATTGTCTTCGTTCAATGGACGACGATGGATCCGTTCTTGGAAAGTTCTTCTATGAAGCAGTCTTTCTTTTGTATTGATTTTGATGAAGTAGCAGCAGTTGAAGGAACATTTTTTTCGAGTGTTACTTATTTGATATTTCATCATTTAGAGACTATAATAAAAGTTTGAAAACGTATGGACTGTACATTTATAGCAAACAAGTATAGTAAATATAATATCAGTAACAAGGTAATAGTTGTTTTATTGAATACA
>CAJUYI010000559.1:79081-92290 GCA_910591695.1 Galerucella pusilla | reverse complement strand
TGGGCAATAAAGGCTATTATTATTATTATTATTATTATTATTATTATATAGCTTGTTAAACAAAAAAAAGTTATAATATCTGAACTTCTTTTTTTCTATCTCATAATTTTCGAAATACCTTGCGGAATCATCCAATTTGGAACATCCTGTATATTTATATTTATAAACTATTCTAAGTCTACTTGTCTAGGAATATAAAAAACTAGGCATGCAATATACAATATATTTATTTTTTTAAACTGAGTAGTAGAAATCAGTAGTGGTATATAAAATAGCTTTGATAAATTGACAATCAACAAAAATTGTGCATGCAACGTTTAAACTAAGATTTATTCAGGTAAATAAAAAAGTTACGAAAACTCTGAAACTTTGAGATTAAATAAATATTTTAGAAACAGTTTTTTTATAGCCATAGTCCAACGGAAGCCAGTGCCATGTTATTCAGAGTCAGCATGTCGTTGAAGTGTGAAGTGTTGCATTCACCTCTCCATATTTAACTAACGCTTTCTCTTAAAATATTTGTACATCTTTTAGTTTTTCCTTTTCTGAAACATGAACGTATTCAGTGTTTCCGCGCATATATTTTTCTATTTGATGTCCAAAGTCTTTCCACAATTTTTGTTTCAGTTCTTACATTCTAAATAATATATTGCGTTTGTTTTATTCTTTACGTATTTTTGCCACATATGTTTGATTTTTTATTTCCCCCGCAATTAGTTTTTGTTAACTATTTTTGTATTTGTAAATATTTTTGAAGACAATTTTCTACTTTTTGCTATGCTACACAGAATTATAAATTTGAGTCAGATGCTTCCATCAAGAAATTGAATCTAATATTGCAAGATTCGGCTTTTAATAAGCGAAAATGTGACGGGGGAGACCACAAAGAAGCGGTAGTTAAACCAATTTGGAACACCACCGCTAAAATGTTACAAAGTAAATATGAAGAATTAAATATTGTACTTAACCCTTTCAACGACGTAATGCTAAACGTAAAATCCTATAAAGACAACTCGAAAAGAGAAAACACAGTGCATCAGCTCTTAATAAATGTAAAGTATTTTCAATGGCCAGATTATATGACTAAAATGAACCGGATGGCCTCCAAAGAAATTATATCACATTTTGGCGTTTGAATTAGCTCGGTACGAAGGAAAAAGCAGCACTGCAATATCACTTTTATTCCATGTCCTAAATTGGAAATAATGAAAAAGAAACTGGACGTTTCGAGTGCAATCTTTTTTCGAAAACAAGACAAGGAGGTGACATTGAAGTATGTGACAGCAAATGGATTACGCCTAATATTTTAAAGAAAGATATTTGCCCTGTACGCTTATTTTAAAAGTTGTTGGAAAAACGAAGAACTTCCATAACATCGGACAGAGTATTTCTTACACTAAATCTCATTTGTAGGAAGAAAAATTCTAAATGTTGGTATAAAATTGTTTCGATTGGGATTCATAAAATTTCCTTCCGTTTCCCTTTGCACTATATCTGTGTATTTTTCAGTTCCTTTTGTCTCCTGCAATTTACAGTTACGTAGGTACGTATCGTGTTGTTTTTCAACATCTCATTTTTTATTCTACTCGTATATTCATAAACATCCTGCTGAAAAAGAAGGTGTTGGTGACTATTCAATAATGAATCTTTTCCCATCATTGTTCACAATGGTTTCTCCGCATTTTCGGATTGTATCTCTTGTCTCCTCATATTTTTTCCCAACCCCTTTTTTTCGATGATATTTTTTCGTGTAAGAGACATAAAATACAAAAAAGAGGAAACCCTACTAGTTGAATTTTCAACAGATACACCTACATATATTCAAGAGACTATATATACCATTGATTGGTATTAAACTTGTTACTAAGAATTTTATTATTGATGTCAATAAAAAATTTGTTAATCTGGAGTAGGATGTTGACCAAAATAGGGATTTCTTATTTATAAAAATCTAAAAGCTATCCAGGAAAGAATGGCACTCTTGGTACAATTTGTTAAGCATATTGTTTTATAAACTAGTTGGTCTAAAATATTTATTTAATCACTATGAACTGCAAAATCTAATAATCTACTCGATGGAAAATTGGTACATTGTAATTATAACTATATAGAGATTTTTTTTGGCAGAACTAATTGTACAAGTTTTAACTAATCTAATTTTTGTACGAAAAAACTTGAAGATGATTTGAATTGAGATCGGCAGGAGTTTCTATTACAAAATATTTCTAACTAGGATCTTGTCTATTTCTCACAAGCGGGTAGTTCGGTTGTAGCAGCTAGAAAAATTTAGAAATCTTTATTAGTAAATCAAACTATTAGGCTAATTTTAACACAGCTAATATCTAAAAACTAAATATACATATTAGGTAACTAAAATGGAATTGACAGCACTCACTATTTTGAGTACGAAAAAAAATACATTCCAATAACGATTTTTCTGATACCAAATTGTGGAATTAGTTATCAGTGTCGGCACAGAATACACCAATTGCAAAGAAGTGATGTGATGTGACAGCTCTCTGACATACACAGAGAAACCTAATAAACTCTTGCAGCTTTAATCAAGTCACACTCAGAGTAAATATTTCAGCGTAAAGTTGTATATTATGTCTTTTAGTTATGCACAATACGGATGTGAAGTCAATACTTTAAAAAGATAATTATTCCTGCCTTCTGGCAAAGTATATGTCGCTATAATTTCAAATAAAAGCTTCCATTTAACTTGATGTGGCGAATCTAGCAACGAAATTTCGAAAAAGTTGCACCTATGAAAATTAACTGAAATTTTGAACTTGTTCTAAAAAATGTTTTTTGAGAGAATAGCCACAAAGGGTCTGCCAATGAGAATTGACGACTAATGTTGAAGAGAGACTCTAAACTGTTTCCGCATGTAGTTTTATATTGTGTACTGAATATTAGCGAAGCTTGACATTGAATGATAGTCAGAATTTGCTCCCACCTTCATTGAAGTAAGTTATTATTATATTTAGATTTAAGATACTTAGTTATTATTTTTGGAATTTGTATCAAGTCTAGAGCTTATAAATCCAGCTTAGTTTAAAACCAATGAATAATATTATTTCTCTTATTTTTTGGGAATCAAACCACAATAATGTATTTTATTTTTTATTTCGACGTTTCGGTAGCGTTCCAGCTACCGTTGTAAAGATTAACTAGTAATAAAAAAATAATTTTTCTACGAGCGAGCGGAAAATTGAATTTTCCACACACATTTTAGTGTGGAAAATGAATTTTGTCTAATTCCGCTATCAAATGTGACACTTTCAGTAACTCCTTGACGTTAGGTTACGTCACATTTTTCATAACCTTCGTATATTAGTTATGAAAAGTAGTTATGTAAAAACTTTACGTAACTGTTTGAGTTTCAAAGAATAATTTATCAATTAGGTACTGTCAAAACTGACAATTATATCATTATTTAAACTGACAATTACCCCATTATTTTAATTCAATAGTATTTTAAGATTTATAAACATTGAAAACAACATTATTAAGGACACAGTTATTTAAAGTAAGTCAATTTTCTAGGTGATACTTCATAGTAACAATACTTCTAGCACCATTTGAATCCACTTTAATATTACCATTGTAATTGAACATTTTATTAAATATTATGAGAGCGCGGAATTAGATAAAACGTTGAACGTAAACACGTAATGAAGTGAGTGAAATTGTTCAACTCGCGTAATTTGCAAAACTCGCTAACGCTCGTTCTGGCAAATATTACGCTTGTTGAACAATATCGCTTTTTTCATAACTAGTTACATAAATAATTATTCCCGCACCGTATGTAAATAATTTTCCACCTCAATATATCAAATTAATAATAAGCAGGTATATTATGGTGGTTGCGAAATGCTTTAGTTACCATGTGTAACTAACCAATTCGAAAATGAACTACACTCCACTGACATTATTATCCGAGAACAGCAAAAAGCAACAGATCCAAAATTACAGCCATTCAACAAGCAACTAGCATCTGCTATAAATTTAAGTAATGCAAATAATTGTACTTTTACAATAAATTATAATATAAATAATTAGGTATTAGATTTTGACATGTAACTATTATTATTAATAATATTTTACTTTATGTATAACTTATCAATAAAATCTAATAAAATATGTTTCTAAATAAACCATAAGCACTTATAATCAGATAAAAATATCTCAACTTTTGATTAGTTCTGTGGACTTTCCTCACGCTCGTAGAAAAACTAGTGTACCTAACACTTGCGGAAAATGCTTTTCCGCACTTGTTAGGTAAATAGCTATTTTGGTCCCTATCTGACACAACGAAAAAAATATGACAACTAGACAATCAATAATATTTTGAAGTTTAAGACTACAAAACTTTGTTGTCAAATTTTATTAAGATCCATTCATAGTAGATGACACCTCTGGAAAAATGTGAAATAAAATATTTCATTTTATGACATTCTAACGATATGACAGTCTACTAGAAATGTAATCCAGTGAAGTGCACGTTCCAGGAATGGTTTTCATTGGGATCGCGTTTTTTTCGCTTATTTTGGAAATGTTGTTAATAAAACGCGTTTGTTGTTTGTTGTATATAACTCAGTTAGATGATTTTGTGTATTGAAGTGTGTATCGATTAACAGCTATTCCAATGATAAATCATAAGAAAACCTGGATAAAAACTTATGAAGCTATCCTGATAACGCAGATAATTGATTATTGGAAATTTCTCTTTCTAACATTGGTAACCAAATTTGACTACATTCGGCTGAAATACTAGCTACACATTTATCTGCATTTAGTGGTATTAAAGCACTTTCTTTGATTTTCCGTCTTTTATTATTGGGCTCTTTCAATATCATTTTTGTCGAATCCCATTGAATTTTATGCCCCTCTTCCCAAACATGTTTACAAATACCTGACTTAAAGAACTCCCTATCTTTGATATATTTTCTATGTTCACTTATTCGGACTTTCAATGGTCTAGATGTTTCACCTAAATAGAATTTGTCGCATTCACAAGATATCTGATATATTTTTTGAAGATTGAAGTAGGTACCTAATCGAGAGACTAGCGTGAATGAAAAACTGAAATATATGGTGCTCCATCTTACAGGGTGTTTATTTTGAGATAATAGCGCGCAATTTTTGGTGACCGGATTTTTTCGACGGTCGCGGATGGCGGATAAAACTACAGCTCTTCAAGCCCCATTTAGTTTATCAAATGTATAATACCGATAAAAAGGAAATTAACAAATGGTTTGTACAAAAAAGGAAGTGTCTCAGTTCAAAAATAATGTATTGGCTAATATATTTGGTTGTTTCTTACATTTTCACACTACAGAACGTTATGGGAATAGCAATCAATGATAATATTCAATAAAATTCCTAAATACATAAGAAAAGAAAATAATTCTATTATCATTAGAACCCACCTTTCAAGTAGTCTTCTTTTCAAATCAGGAGGATACGTAACATAAATATATTCGTTATCCTTATCAGGTGCTAAGTAGTAGTCTTCGGTGTACATTTGATGACCGTCCATATTTTGGTGCATGTCATGCCTTAGCGCATGAGCAGGAGATGGTGTCGACCTGTCAGTAATGCTAGTACTGGTAACGCTGACGTCATCAGTACTGAAAAGGTTTTTACTTTCAAGGGGTTAGAATCGGTCACTGCAGCGCATGAGGTTTAAATATATTATTTCCAAATAAAATTAATTAATTCTTATTTTCAATACGAAATAGAAAAATTACTGAATGTTTCTATAAATTCATATTTATTATTTATAAGTAGATATCAATATACGCAAAATGACGTGGAATTACCACTACTACTGCTAGCGCCAAAAATGATGGCGAGCCCGCCCCTATGCGCACAAGCTCTTTTTTAACGTTACCTCCCACTACAGCTCTTGTAAGACATATAAATGCTCTGTACAGAGGCGTATCATTAGTTGTCCTCCAATTCTGTTTCCGTTTTGCATTGTCTGAATAGTTTTTTTGGTATAGGTACGACACTGACCGGTAAGGGGCTTATCGTAATCCAATAGTAATTTAGTTGGGAGAGTCTGTACCTGTGCGATCGCTCGCCATCACGTTTGGCTCTTGCACTAATTATTTATGATCAATACTCAATAGTTACTAGATATTTTAAATTAAGTTAAGTAGGCTGACATATTTCGACACGGATAAAAAATACAAATTGAAAATACTAAACAAATCTTTGTAATTGAATTAAGCTAGTAATTTTTTTCTGTGTATTAATATTTGGAATAAATCAAAAAATTATTTCCACATATGCTAGAAAACCTCGAGAGCAGTAACCGACTTTAAGTGAAATGTAAATAATATAATCTGTTAATAAAAAAATACTTACTCAAATAAAACCCAAATAATATAGTAGCACATACAAATACCCAAAGAAGTGACCATAATAATCATACAGAGAAGGCCCCACGGAAAACTTCTAATGTCCGATTGAGAATCCTCCCAGTATCTATCACAAGTGAGATACCAACAGACTGCTCTGTTAAGTTCATCTAAAATAGTTATTTATTGTGTAAGTTCATAGAGGAAATTATCAAAGATAAGTACATAAAAGCTACAAGTCCCATTTCTTTTTTGGTCCGTTCCCAGCGAAAATAAAATAGTCCAGTAAACGAAGGTGTTAACATGAGCAACTGGTCCAGCAACAGCAATTTTTTTTTAATTTGCAGGTTATGTTAGGCCCTTTAATTCCCAAAATGTCAGGTACCTGACCATTGTGGAAGGGTGGGAAAATGGCTTTGAAATTCCAGAAAATCCGTTTTCCCACGATATCTGCCGAGATTTCACCACTGGAGAATTTTTGTTCAGACGAAAAATAAAGAGCAGTTCCTTACCCACAAAAATGATCCCCGGCATTTTTTCGAAAAATTAGATAGTTTTCGAGATAAATGTCCCGAACGCCGACCCAAAATTGAGCTCCAGGCTGACTTATAGAGAGCACGCTCTGAGGGCAAGACGTCCCCAAGCAAATTACTAATTTTTTAATAACTCGCGTTAAAATCAATATTTTTTAATGAATCAAAGTGCCGGTGAAAGAAGGGATCTGTGGCTACTAAGGCGTGTTTTTATCCACTCAATTCGTGCTTCTGGGTCATTGGAAAACCAGGCCAAAATTCGTCTTTGCTAGATTTTTCAATGCTTCCATGGATTTATTCATATTATTTTTATTAATAGTTATTTCAGCCAATCCTATTGGATAATGGCTCTTTGGGGGGTACTTTATTTATTCCGAAACAATGCTACCAATAATTCGCCCGTATTTTTTTGAATAATGTGTTTTCTAAGAGGCGATTTTTGTGGATTTCTGGAGTTTTCCCGAGCGCTCTGGTTTATCGGGAATTTCTCGATGATTAACTGTCAAACCCGCTTATAATTGATATTGGGAGAAAGGTTAGAATATCCTCTTGCCGATGGTATGATTTTTTTTGGCCCAGACCCCCCTGGGTTTTCAGGAAAATCGGGGAAATTTCCAGTTTTCTGAGGGAAGACATCTATTCTTCTGAGTTTTTTCGAGCAGTTTTTTCTCTTTACAGTAAAATTTTTCCCGGTCAAGCATCATACCCCATGAAAGGTCACATTCTGAACTTTCCTTTGATATGTGTATCAAGTATTTTATTTTATGCATTAAAAAGAAATTTGTCTCTAAATTTGTTGTGATGGATGCCTCATTTTATTCTCGCACGCCGCCACGCCACCCATCTATATTGTGGTCGACGGCGTCTGCTATAGTGCGTGTACACGTGGATGCTTTCTGCTGCATTGTTTGTCAACAACTGACAATTTTACATGTAAACACTATCTCTTCCGTGATTTTTCAAGAATAAATTAGTAGTATTCCAGTGTAAAAAGTGAAATTAAAGTCATTATTAATTTTATTGTTATTATTAAATAATAAATTTTGAAATTTTTATCAATAAAAAACACAGGGAAATATTGAAAATTCTTGAGCTTCTTTTTTTTAGCACACGGTGAGGTTTCATTTTTTTAATTAAGATCATTAATATTGTTGTGGGTGAAATGACATCTAATGATTTGATAAATATTGTTCATTCCTGTAGAAAAATGGAAGTCGCAGAGGATTCTAGTACGCCCGTGTGTTTTATTTGTGATCAAGCTCTGACTGAAGACGTTACAACGGTTACCCGATACCTATGTGGTATAATATTTTTGCTACACTGAATATAATTGCATTTTTGTTTATTTGTTCCTATTTTATGCACTGCTCAGTTCATCTGATTGCTCGAAGGTTTATGGGATATTTTCTATTCCAGTGGTGTAACGATATATTATATATTTTCAATGCAACTCTCTGTACTCTATTTTATTTTTCGAAATTCAACAGTTTACCACAAGACACCTCCATTTTCAACCGTTGTCGAGTTGATAAACAGTTAAAATGGAGGTTATGATACTTGCTGGCCTCTTGAAAAAGTCAGACATGACATATTATACTGTATTCTGTATTCTTGGTATAACAGTCTTAACAGTAATAAACAATGAATAATATCATCACTATAATGTTTGTATTAATTAAAATTACATAAATTTAACTTACCTTCAACTTCCTTAAAATCTTTCAAAGACAGTTGTATAAGTAAACCAGCTATACAATCTCTAACTAATATTTCACATTTCGTTTTGATTTTTTGTAATTCTTCGGGTTTGCAGTGGGCTTTAAGTTTTTGAAATTCCGCAATTCGTTGTTGTCTATTGTCTGGCGCTGGTAGGGCTGAATCAACTAAATCGTTTTGACATACGTTGTTTGAGATATTTTGTGATTTGTCATCCTTGTCATCATTTCGATCCTCTGCAAAAAGATATGTTACATTTTACAGAAGTGATATTTCAGGTATCTCCAAAAATGAAATTAGCTTATAAATACCATTCATTCTAACACTGCTGCAACTTTTAATACTATAATTTTGACAGGGAACCACGGTAAAAGAGGTACACACCAACTAAGCAAACAAATTATCCCATGCAGAAATTAAAAGTTTAAAGGTAGATTGTTAGTGGAGTTTATTTTCCCAAAAAAGTTATGCTGACATCGCATTAGACTCCGTTTCATATAAAAAGAAGCTACGTGAAGTTTGCCAACTGACTTGCGCAGAAACCAAAATCGGTGTTAGATGTCAAGATAATACCTAGTATCCATTGTCATTAACGCCTTACAAATTTGAAAATTACTTTTCAAAAAGTGGACGGCTCATTAAGGACCAAAATCTGTTTTTCGTGCTATGAACATACAGATATGTGTCATAAGGAACACAGGAAGGCAAAATTTTGGAACAGTCCTGAATGCATGACTCCCACCAATAGATAAGCTTGCTACCAGCTGTGTGGGGTTTTTACCCAGCTCATCGGACACCCGTACACATTCTGGCATTAATGTTCTCCTAATTAAAAGTTGTCAGAACCAAACATGAGACCCGGAAAATATGCGAACTAAAATAAGGTCATCGCAAGCAGCCAATCAAGAGCCAATGTTAACGATTGTCCATTAGTAATTGTTAAATATAATCGAAATAATATGACCGAGTGATTTCATTAACATACATTATTTTATTCATTCTGTATCAGTGTTGTCAATGCGAGGATGATTATCCGATTTTCAGACAATTTCACTAATTTGGATCTAATAGTTTTTCGAATATTTTGTAGAATATATATATAGGCTATTCATTCCTGTCGGAATGGTGGCCGCTGATTTAAGCTCATCAGATTCATTTTTTTTGCGGTGAATCACTCCGCTGTTTTCTCCTTATTTATTTTCCTTTATAAATTACTATGAGTTTTTGCTTCTTCTGTTATCTTCTTCCATTTTTTCCTGTCCTTTATATCTATTTTCCATTTGTTTATATTCATTTTTCGTATATCTTCTCTAATTTGATCTTCCCATCTTGTCTTCGGTCTTCCTTTTAGTCTGCTTAGTTGTGGTGTCCAGTTTGTTATTCTTCTTATTATTGTTGATGGCTCCCTTCTAGTTACATGTCCATACCATTTTAACCTTTGAGCTTTTATGAACCTCACGATATCTTCTCCTTTCATCTTTTCTCTAATTTCATGATTCATCATTTTTCTGAATTCCCCCTCTTCTGTTTCCACTGGGCCAAAAATTTTCCTTAATATTTTTCTCTCAGCTATCCTTAAGTTTTCTTCGTTTTTTTGTAGAATCGATATATAAAATGACTATTGTTTTGGGGGATTTTCCATATTGACTGGGGTCGAAGACTTTATTTAGATAACCAATGTGTCCTTTTGGTAATTTTGACAAATTCTGATAATTTGAACAAAGTTCGGGTAATTTTTATTTTTGCATTGGCAACACTCAACTTTCGGCTGTTAAGAAAAATGAACACTGGAAAAAATTACATTTCTTAATCCAAATAGGTCACACTATTGATTTGAATTAAACAAAAAGTTAACAAACGGCACTCGACAGTTCTATTCCAAGGGATCCTGATGTGTAAGCAGATATATGAAGGAATATGCTACATAACCAGTTCATATTTTATTGCTTTCCATAGAAACTTGACCCTTCTTTTTCATGACATTACTACAGAGTCATGTAATTTGAGAATATAGACATTTAGGACAATATAAATGTTTTTATTAATATTTACCTACGACCCCCCCTGTAATCAGTCAATAACACACTGTTGGTATCAATGTAATGACAGCTATTACGCACTGTACAAAAAACGCAAAGCTGTAAAGTAAATCGCACGGCTTCCCTAGCAACATCTTAGCAACTGTCAATAGACGTCACCATTTTATTCAAAATTTACTATTTGAAAACATTCGATATGGCCACGTTTAACTGTGAAAAGCACAAAGGGCTATGTATATGTATTGATTATAATTGAAAAATGGACTTTCGATTATCAACAATATAATAATAATGATTAAACGTTAGTTCTTTACTGTGCTTCTTTCATTGGTAATAGAGTGATAGAGATGGAGTTTACCAAGCACCTCTAATTATGTAACTGTTATTTCTAATGCTTCTTATGAAAAATACAAGTACAAGTAGGTCGTAGGTAAAGTATAGTACGTAACTCGTGTTGTAGAGCATTTTACGCACTCACGGAATTACGCACTCGCCGCTACGCGGCATCGTGCGTAACTTTTCCATTCGTGCGTAAAATGCTCCTTACCACACACGTTACGTAATATACTATTAGGCCCAGTTTCACCAAACTACGATTGATCTCGGATTAATTAAGCTCTACTTAATAGTTAAGCTGACTTAACAATATTTCCCGTTTCACCATGCATCAACCCGTCCGAGATGATCGCGATTTATCAAATCACGATTAGATCAGCAAACCATTTTGGCAACATTGTGGAATGTAGAAAATTCTATTGTTCTGTGAAGATGTATATAGGGCATGTCCACGTGACGTCACAAACTATTTTGACAAGACTTAGGTGGTAAAACAATAAACAAAGCGTTCAGAACACGTGGTACTTAATAGTGAGGTTATGCTGATTTATAATGGTAGATCGTGTTTGATTCTAGTTGATTTTGCTTCAGTGTACTTTTAAAGTTATTTTAATTGTTGAGCTTGCATATTTAATAATATATAATATGGGTTAATAGTTGTTTGTTGTTTGATAATTTTTCATCATGTCTATTGTTTATTGTTTTACCACCCAAGTATTGTCAATGTCAACTGTCGTGGACATGCCCTATTTCTGAGTCAGTCATTGAGATTTGATAACGTAAACATAACCCTGAATAATATTTTGTGTTTACACCGCTCTGGTTATTTTGTTTTTGTAATAAATAAAAAATAGTAAATAAACAATTACTAACGTACAGAAGCTAAAAAAGAGAGAGACCCAACATTGACAGTGCAGGATAAACAGATCTTAGTAGATATTATCAGAAAGTATTCACATATAATTGAGAACAAAAAACTGATAATGAATATATAAACTCCAAAAATGAATGTTGGGAGAAACACAAGAATATAATTCCGAAGCAGCATGTCCAATATCAACGATTGTGTTGAAAAGTTCTTGGAAGAACGTAAAATAAATTCATCTTTCACCACTATCGTCTTCGAAGGCAAGATCATAAACTCTTCGAAATGCCATAATAAACAATATATCACAAATATTTAAAAATATTTATTCCTCATCTATAATATAATATTGAAATCTGAACTAATCGGACTTCAGACAGATAAATCCACCAAAAATGGCCGATTTGTACTAAATCGCGATCAGTCGATTTAAGCCCGCTTTTGAGCATGGTGAAACGTTTCAATATGTTAATCGTGATTAGACGCTCCACTTAAGAAATAAATCGGGATTAAAACTGTTGGTGAAACTGGTTAGAGTTACATTTTTAGCAAGTTTGACTTTGTTTACATATCTCTTAACAGTTGACATTTATGGTATCGATATTTGGTTATCGATACAAAATATTGAATTGTTACTACAAAAATACAACTACAGCGTCATGAACACGCCCACCAGGGCTCACGTTTGCTTCTGACAACTGTACCAATACTATTTAAAAATTACATATATCCCATTTTGAATCTTTATATTAAAATTCCTTTTTCAAATCAACGGAATTTAGTTCCGGTTAAAAATTTCTGGGTAGTTATGGATAATCTCGTTAAAAATAAGTAGGTAGAAAAAATTAAAGGATGAGCATTAGATTCAAGAAAAACCATGCTGTGTGAGATAAAAACAACCTTAGCACAACATTTTTTTAATAAAGTGAGCCATAAAGTTATCTAGAATATACTTATATAAAACTCACGGTTACTGTTCGTAGATTCAGATGCTTCATTTTTTTGACAATGTTTCTTCAAATTAATATCGTTTTTTGGAGGTTTTTGTAAATGCGGATAGTTTCCATTTTTAAATGTATATTTTGCAACGTGTCTAGGACTCGAAGTTGCCAATGCTTTCGAATATGCTGAAGCTTCCCGCCAAATTTCAATATCGGTGTTCTCTTGTTCTTGATAAACAGATTTAAGGTCTTGAGTTTTTAAAACGTCGCATCTCATGATGTCGCAATAGTCAGCAAGGCACACTGCATCTTCAGCCTAAAAATAATGTTTTTGAAGCCTACACAATAAAAAAGTAAGAAGAAAATCGATTCCGTTATGCATAGCTCTTCGATTTCAATTCAGTTTAA
>CAJUYI010000559.1:58920-78681 GCA_910591695.1 Galerucella pusilla | reverse complement strand
AAAATCGATTCCGTTATGCATAGCTCTTCGATTTCAATTCAGTTTAATAGTTCCCAGTGGTGGTGTACGAATGTCTAAAATAGCTTCAAACAAAAATATGTTATATGTCATTTTATATGTTTACTAACATATTTGGCATGAATGACAGTTAATGCTTTATTGATCGGTAGCGTAGCCACCGCTACCACAGCCTTTTCATCAATCAGTTGACTTTCAGTTGGAAATTGATTATCGCCCCAGTAGCGCTACTTTAGGACTCCGTTTCACATAAGAAAAAGCCACGTGAAGTTGCAGTCGTATGCGCGAATTTAACGACTTTACATTTTGTAGGTTAACACAAAATTAGAATTAGGCAATCCATCCATCTGTCAAAATAAATTCAATATGGCGGCGACGGTCAAACAAATAACAAAGTTCTGTTTGAGTGTTTGTTTATCCATTGGTTTTCTTTCTGTTTTTTGGCTGTAAATTGTGATTTTTGAATAGTAAAGTGTTTGTCTTGTGAAATGCCTTCGATATGTATTGTGGTTGGTTGTGGACTTGTGGAAGCCGTTCTAATCGTGATGAAGTTTCGTTTTATCACGTTCCCGCAGAGACAAAACACAGGTTTTTAACGGAGAAAAACGATTTGACCAAACTTCGCAGGGCTGCATGGATTGCGGCAATAAAGAGAGACGATCTGACCGAATTTATATTGAAACACCAGAAAGTTTGCAGTAGACACTTTATAACTGGTAGGCTTCTTATCAAATATTATCTTGAGTAGCATATCAACTCTTCTAGCTCCTAGACTCCTAGTATACGTAATTTGTACTCAAGTAGGTATTAACTTATTATAGGCAAATCTGCTGCCGAAGATAAAGACCACTCTGACTGGGTACCATATCAACATATGGGACATGTGTCTCAGAAAGTAAAAAAAAGGGCTGCAGATGTTGAGAGGAAGAATCGCAGAGATAAAAGGGCAAAACTGACACGCATAGGTCTGACACGTTACTGACTCCAATGTTTGACCGTCGCCGCCATATTGAAAAGATCACGTGGTCTGGATTGCCTAATTATGTGGCTTTCGTTTATTTGGGCTTCAAGCACTTGTGGGTCACGACTTTTAAGCAAAACGAACACGATTATCCTCAAAACCACTTGTCATGTGTCAATGCCAATGAATTTTCTGTGTTGTTAGAAGAACAGTTTTCAATTATAATGATTTTGATAATATAATTTTGTATATTTAGATATTTTTAGTAAGGTTTAAATCGTAATCGGCACAATCTTAACCTTTAAATAAACGTCAAACCGGTCAAACGTCAAATATTTAATGTCCGTGGCTTGAAGCTCATACTTTTCGGTATGTGCTCAAGGGGCAAGGGGAAGGTAAGACTAGGCGTCACGCCCGGTAATAAACGAATACGAAATTCAGTCACTACGAGCTGCTACTAGCAGCCAAAAGTAAATAATCGAAAACACCTTTAGAATTTAGAACACAATCTCAATTGTCAGTAATATAAATGCTGTCGGCATGAAATATTGTTTGTAACGCCAATGGAATGAAACGAGGCGACCGATTTTAGTTTCTGCGCAAGTCAGTTGGCAAACTTCACGTTGGCTCTTCTTATGTGAAACGGAATCTATTACGAAATGTGATTATTTAAAGAAAACCTACCATATTTATATATTCCTTGTGTCGATTGTCAAAATGCATATCTAAATATTTTTCTTCGAAGAAAGATTTTCCACAAATACCGCAAATCCATTGTGAAGCTCTGTGTTGTTTTTTGGCCGCTTGTTGTGGTCCGAATATGTCCCTCAATGGATGAAAAGGACATTCTAATGGTAGAGTTACTTTAAATTTATCTAGTACTGGTAGCCATTTTGTTTGTATTATTTTTCTCACTATCCTAGCATTATCTCTTGGGCAAGATATCTTGAAAACCGAAGGTCCTGGCCATGGTATCAGCGTTAGCATGAACAGAATTGTCACCTGTTGAAATATTATTCTTAAAAAAGCTATACAAAGCAATTATTGATTTACTTCTTTATTATAAAGAGGCGATACCAAGAAACACGTGTCAAGTTATGTGTAGAGTGAAATCTGGTAGAAGATTGTAAGCACACTCAGTAAGAAAGAAAAAATATATAACATGAGGTAGACAGGGAAGTCAACTAGATTTGTACCATTTTAAGTAAGAAAATCTTTTGTTTCCATAGCGGTACATTCAGATATCTTCTTTCTATCGACACAATTCTAATTCTTGATTCTTTATTTTTATTTTATTTTCTCTTATTCTGTTTACAATTTAAATTCAACTGTGATTCTAACATTTTCTGTTCTGCATCACCCCCATCTCATTAATCCTAATTTCAGTTTAATTTTACTTTTATTTTAAATTTTTCTGACTTTTTAATATAGTGACACATTTATATATAAAAAAACTTTTCTCTCAACACCTTATCAATACAATATTTGATATTTCGTTATAGATTAGCACTAAAGCTAGATATTTTAAAGCTTTTTCATTCGAAGAATTCAATTGAATGATTTTATTTAGAGAATTCTACAGAAATTAAATAAATACCTGTTATAGGTGAAACGTAATAAAAGCTCCAATATTTCATCAGATGATCATTCAATCCTATATTTAAAACGATAATCTGTGAAATATTATATTCGTAAACAAATTATAATTAAATTAAACTGCTTAGAAAGCAAGTGAAATCTTTGAATTTCGATCTAATTGATCATAGGAAATTTTTCATAACCTTCTTTTACCCTCTTGACACACTTATATGTTTTTCTTATATTAACAATATCCAGAAAAAAATATTTCGTAATGGTAATACCAATCGGTTAAATTGTTACCTGAATATGGAAATAATTCGGCTTCATTCATATTCTTCACTATGACATTGTAAAAACATTAACCCTATATCGGCACTTACGTTAAAAGTGTAAAGGGCGCAGATCAGGCGCAGGACGCCGCGATGCTTTTTAAGAGGCGTACGCGTATTTTTTTGAGAGGAGACTGCAATGTGCTTGAAATTGCTATTAAAAATTTCATCGCATTGTCCAGAATTCTTAAGTAACAATACTTCAATTATTGAACAATAAAATTTTAAATTAAAATGGCGCTAAATAGTCTCCACCAGTGATTTTCAAATTTTGAAAATAAAAACACTACTATTGATAATAATAATAATGATGTCCACCAGCTTTAAGACTGATCTTCCATATCGTTTTTTGACTGTGGTTTTTTGTCGACTAGGGTAGATAACTGCATGCCTTTCTTCTGCACATCTTTCCGTGGCTTAGTCTGTCAATACCATCAACTTCAAGTGCCTATTGAGCTTACAGTGCCCTTAGTCGACACCGCAGTATCATTAGTATTCCTGTCCTTGTTCATTAGATCTGCAGTAACACCTTTGGCAAGTGTTTCATAATGTACTGCTCCACTTGTCTTTGTCCTGCTCAATGTGCTCATCATTCCATGGATTTATGGTATAGCGTATTTTCTGTAGCACTTTGTATGTTCATCTTTGCAACGCTACAGAAGACACTGGTCTAGCGAATGGTATTGTCGAGCCTTCTCATCTATTTATTTGACAGTACATTCAGATCATGCACACTATCCCATTCCAGCTTAGATTTGACTTAAGAAGTATTGTTTTTCTATGATTAATATACAAAACTACAACAACTTTTCACTTTTTCCAAGAAATAAACCTAGAAATCTCTCAATTTCTGAATAGGTTAATTTTATTTTTGAAAGTAGTTCTCAAAAGAAAATAGTTATTTATGTACCAAGGCGGTAAAGTGATTCTTTATCGGACGAGTCTGAAATTATGGGACGAGCGAAGCGAGGCGAATAACGGGCGAGTCCGATAAAGACACTTTACTGACGTGGTGCATTCAAAATTTTATCTCCAACTGCTCAGAATTCAGAATATAAGAAACTGAGGTATAGGTATTTCATTGCATTTTATTATGACAAAGTAAACAGCACATATAGAACAAATCTACTTATTATTTGTTATATTTAAATTGAAGTTACACCCTGAAGCATTATAAAAGTTAATTCCTGAAGTTAAAGGAGTTCCAACAATAATTTGTTATAAATAAATCGCAAAAAAATTATTATGGAGCCGTATTAGGGAGAAGCGTGACACTGACAGATGATGATTTTCGAGTAATGTCAAAGTCAAAATATTTCACCTGCCGCATGTCACTTTACCTGCCGCAAATGCGGCAGATAAAGTAAAGGAAGGTGAACTGTTTGCTTACTTCCGGAAATCAATCTGATAATTGACGGCCTTACTGACGATTGGCGATAAGGGAAATATACTTAAATGGGTAGGTAATTAGTTCAGTGAATTTGTTATTCGCGTTACATGATCCTATAATAATTAGCCAGCCCATCCTATTAACCTTGCTCTATTATAAAAGCTATCACGAAATTACTTTTACCTTTATTAGATTAATTGAATATTTATTGAAACTTAACCTGAATAGTTTGGAATGAAACATAATTTGAAAAACTTAAAAATAAATATACGTAGCTTTTTATACACAAAATATGAATAATATAAATCTATATCCTTTTAGCCATCCTCTTTGTAGCGCTAGCTGTGGTTATGGAGAATACTAGATGGCAATACAGGTTGCTTGGTTACCAAGAATCAGCATAGAGAACTGCTCACTCGATTTATCGATCGCTTGAAACATTACATTAAGACGATTTTAGCTACAATCGATTACAAGTGGAAAATAGTCGAAATAGTTTTAAATCGATTATACCTACTGTTTGATTTTTTTTTAAATAAATTTTGTTTTTTGATATTGCACAATAGTTTGTTTAATATTTTTATTTTATTTGGTTTAGTTTCACTCACCAAGTACGGTTGGTATACACATTATCTCTGTAGTTTTGAACAGTAGTCCGAAACGTTTCACATGGTATCTAGGAATCATCATGGAAAATTTTGATTTTATAGAACATTTTTCACATAATGGCCGAGTTAGCTTTTATTAGTAATGATCAAATGCAAGACCAAGACCCAATTAGTCTACGTCTTGCATATGCGATGCATATGTAATAAAATCTTGGTCTTACAGGGTCCGGTCTTTAACTTCGCGCCATATTTTATCAAACCAAAGAGATGCAGGATATCTTACTGCAAATAAAGCACATAATGTTCTTGTAACAACTTTGCCATATTCACCATGTATTAAAAGCAAATTTATATAATCTTTTTTATTTCTTAGTGCTTGTAACAACGGGTCAAAATAAAATTTAGATCACACCTGCATCTCTCAAAATTTACAGAAAACATTCAATATATGGATAACGGTAAGGTTTAGGTAGAGGAAAGTATACATGAATTTGCTTTATTTTTTACCCCTGAATGCATTAAAAAGGAAAAAACGGGTGGTTCTATTTAAAAAAATAAAGACATTTGATATTTATGGAGTTAAACTTTGGACACCTTTTATACACACCCTGTATAAAATGAAAAATTTTTCAACATAGATTCAAATACGTCTGACCTTGCTAAAAGCTACCGAACAGAAACCATTTTCATATCTTTAAGGGTATCCACGTAAAAAAATAATTTACAAGGGTCTGCAACGGTCTAATTTTTTACAAAAAAATCATTAACTCAAAAAGTATGCATTTTTCGAAAAAAGTTTTCAGGTAAAACTATATTAAAATTTTACGTAGATTTTAAAAATGTATTAATATATAGGGTGTTCTATTCAAAATAACAAAGTTGCAGTCGACTTCTGGTAGAACCGGAAGTCTGTCATCTTTGAAAATATTTTAGTTAAAAAGATCGTATCCGAAAACCCAAACATAGAGATTTTCATGATTTTACAATAAGTATTTTGCCATATACAGATAGTTTTTACTCGTCGTGGGTCGTGGTATATATAGGTAATCGTGACTGGAAGTTGCTCACTGTAGATGGAGGTTTTCTCTGATGACTGGATTATGTCGCAGCCAGTAGGAAATATAATCAACCGGTTGAAATATATTCACAACCGATGGAAAATATTCCCCACCGGGGGAAGACATCACAAACTAAAGGCTTCTACCGGCTGCACCCTGCTAGAAGTTTGTCTTTACTAGCAAAGTGCAGTTATAAAAATTTACATACAGGATTAAATACATTTATTACAAGTACAGAAAAATGAGAACATTGGTAAGAAAATAATGAGTGAAACAAATCTATTTACACAAATTACAGCGTAACATATATTTACATATAAAATTTAAAATAATAATTATCCAAAATCACCACTACTTTACCTGCCCCTACAACAACCAAGCTTGATCATCTAAATTTTAAACCCAATTAAGAAAAACATGCAAATACCTAACAACATAATACAAGGCAAATTAAAAATTATTAAGACTGAAAAAAAAGTTCTGTTGCTTCAAACTGAAAAAGTCGAAAATGAATATTAATTGATCTGGAACAGAAAATCAAACAAAATTGAAAAAGATCACCAAAAACTTGATAAAAAAATAGTGGGAAAAACTTACAAGTAGCCATTTTGCATATAACAATGTTGACATTCACGATATTTTGACAGACCTACTGGGCAACAATTTCTGCAACAGAAAATCAAACAAAATTAAAAAATTCAACAAAAATTCGATGGAACCTATGGGACCTGTGAAAAATAGGCAACAATTTCTGGAACATAAAATCAAACAAAATTAAAAAAATTCAACAAAAATCAGGATCAGGAAACCGGAGCAACATGACTTACCCATTTCTTTTGAAAAAAAGGTACCAACTTGTAAAAGGCTGAATAGTAGTTTGTAAAGTGTATGGAATGACACAGCTCACCTATGGCAGGATATTATTGAGTGAATGTAAGCAGCAACCTAGATCTATGTCTCTTGAAAGAAGAACCTGCAAAGAAAAGTAGTATAATATACAAATAATATTTTAAATTATTACATTGCTTACCTGGGTTTTCACTTTTCACACTGACACTGCTTGTAAAAAAAATGTTGGTTCGAAACAATAGGGGTATACATTTTACAAATATAGATGATGCATTTTAGAAATTCAATATAGGTAGGTAGGTACTCACTTTGTTGGGATAGACGTTACCTTAAACAAAAAATAGAATAATTATTGAAATGTAACCATAAAAATGATAAGTAATTTGCAAAAAACAGTTGAGGATTTTACAAACATTTTTTTTAGACATTAAAATCGAGTACATGATCTCATGATGACTCACTTCTTATATAAGAACCCTTATTTGTCATGTATATAAAAATATTTATCTACAGTCTTTTTATATTTTGGAATATTTGGGTATAAAAAAACAATAAAATAATACAAAGATGGATTTTAAATCAACAAAATATTTCAATTTTAATAATCAAATCAATTTTGAAACGCATATGAGCAAATTAAAACCAAATACACAATTGTAACATTCTTTTTTATATTAAAAATCGGTAGTTAATAATTTATATGGGATGAAAAATGAAAAGAATGTTGTATTTATCTAATGCTAATAGCTACCAGTAAATAAAATAAAAACCTACCCCTCTAGAAGAATGTATTAAGCTCTAATCCCTGGATTCCATATAGGTACACCATTCAAGTACACTCCAGATTCCTTGAAACAAAAAATAAAATAAATTCCAAACACCAGATACAAATAAAATTTTCAATTTATATTCCCCCAAAGCAGGTTCAATAAGAGGTAGCAATATGATTCACGTCTTATATAAGAATAATTATTTGTCATAGGAATATTCACCGGCCGGCTTTTGAGTATTTTGTTATAAAAAAACATTAAAAGAATACAAAAATGGATTATAAATGACTAAAATATCAATACTGATAATCAAATTAATTTAGAAAACCCAACTAAAGAAATGGTCTTTTAAAATTAAAAGTATGAAAAAAATAAAAAATTACCCCATCAGAAGAATGTATCTATTTCGAACACCAGATACAAAAAATATTTTCATTTAATATTCCCCTAAAGCAGCCTCAATCAGAGGTAGCAATATGATTCACCTCTTATATAAGAATAATTATTTGTAATAGGAATATTTACCGGCAGGTTTTTGAGTATTTTGTTTAAAAAAAAACATTAAAAGAATAGAAAAATGGATTATAAATGACTAAAATATCAATACTGATAATCAAATTAATTTAGAAAAGCCAATTAAAGAAATAGTCTTTCAAAATTAAAAGTATAAAAAGTATAAAAAAAAATTACCCCATTAGAAGAATGTATGTAGCTCTAATCCACGCCTTCCATGTAGGTACACTTCACTTCACTTCACTACACTTCACGATAAACGAACTCAAAAAAATAAAATAAATTTCAACCACGCACTTCCAACCGACCGAACCGAAAGTTGAACCGCTACTGAATAATGGCATCTACTAAATTTACCTATTCGTTAAATGTACTTGTTAGTCACCTGTTGAATAAGAATAGTTTATCATATCTATTATTAATATACCGATACCGGCCGTCCTATGAGTTATTAAAAAGACTTTTAGTCTTGTTCATATACTTTGTAGGTATTAGGTATAATAAAAAAGGAAAAGTAAAAAGGTACAAAAAGCGAGCAGTATAATATACATTTATAAATATAGTGAATTGTGGAGTATTAATGATTATTTTTGGAAATTATTTTAGAAATTTAACCATAATCTTTTTTAAATTATCTAATTCAATATTTCTGGATCGGCACTTAACTGGATCCCATTCCTAGTAGACCATAATATTGAAAGAATGTGATACAAAATAGTAGTTTACCTAACTAGTGCACAAAGTGATAATTTTTCGCACGCTATTGCACGCGAAAAAGTGACTTTATGCACGTGTTAGGTACACTATTTTTTTCTACTAGAATGCGGAAAAAAACCCAAAAGTTAACATAAAGGGACATTTCTTATTAAATGTATATCAACAAATTAATTATTATTATTTAATATTCATTTGATGAGGCTTACACCGGGGCCATTGAAAAATGATTGGAAAATAAGTTTTTTTTTAATTGAAAATTATAGCAGAATTATAATAAATTTAATAATTTTTTAGTCATTTGGTAAGCTACAAGCATACAAATATATATTTGAAATATTCAAATGTTAGTATACTCCCCAAAAACTTGACAAATTTACTTTTCTGCACGCTAGTAGGAAAAATATTTTATTTTTTCATAATATCAAGGATATGATCTACTCTGAATGGACCTTAAACATTTTAATATGTTTTCTTGACTTTCTAGTCATGTGTACTAAGCTATAAAGATATTCACCTTAGCCGGTATTCGCATGGAGCATTTGTGCATAATACTGGGCTTAACAGATACAGAAGTTAAACAAAAGAACGAAGAATGAAAAAATGCTAAATACCCGTCAAATGCTGATAGAAAGTTTTATGTTGTATTATATTACATTCGTTTGATTCCATATTCTGCTACACCCAGTATACTCACAGTTTTGGCTCTTATTTTCATTAACGTTTCTCACCTGATACCTGCCCAGGTGCCCTTAGGCTAGCTCCACAAACACACAGGTATTCAAAGCCCACGAGATGCTACTGAGAACCTAACATTTCATCTATTTGAAAATCAGTTATGTCTTATCGCTGTGGGATCTTGGACTAATATACCAATATTTCTTGAACCCAAGATTATATTAAATTGTGCCTGGTCCTTTAGTTTAGTGAATTTTAAAGTTGCCATTGGTAATGTCATTGCATTGTCAGTTGCACATATTTTTGTATGCAGCTTTTCATTCAAATACTTTTGAAAAATGGAGCACAGGATTGAAAATGAAGATTTTTGTCCATGTCACGAGTGTAATTTCATGAAACTTCTCCCATATTTTCTAGACTTGCCGGTCGAATGTACAGATGTAATTGTAAGTATTGCCCTTTAATCTACCTTAATTAGAAAGATTGATTGTGAGTAGAAGACATGCATACTAGGTTGGTTGTTACAATCCTTTAAGATTAAATTTGCTTCTATAGGTACCGCCGTCAAGGTTATTGAAAGAACTTCAAACACCGCTACAAGACCGAATAGACCAACTCTGCAAACCTACCAGAAAACGTAAAATTCGAACAAAAATATGCACTTTTGCAAGAACTCCCGATATTTTAGTTTTTCAGAATTTTGATGAATTTCAAGTTTACAAAACCACAATTACGTTTCTTAATATAAAACCAGTAAGTGACTAACTTTTTTTTAAAAACTATTTTCCCAGCTTGATTGAACCATTCTAGTATTTCCCATTTTTTGTGAAGTTATTCGTTTTGGTTTAAGTATCCCCATTTTTTGTTTACACCAACCAACAAACCCTCCAGCTGGACTTAAACTCCATCTCCAGATGGTGTTCTCAGTGGCTACTTCCATTGAACACGGAAAAATGTGTAGTGCTCCGAATTGGTAAAAACAACCCACTACTACCGTACTTCGTAGATAGTCGACCATTAAATTCTGTGTTTTCCTATAACGACCTCGGAATTATCGTAAATAGCAACCTAACTTGGTCTGATCATATAACTTCAGTTTGTAAGCGCGCGAACACCAGACTTTATCTCATTCGTAAGTGCTTTTCGAGTGTTTCGTTCCAGTCGTTTTGCAAACTGTATACTATCTATGTCCGACCAATTCTCGAGTACGCCGGTCCAACGTGGTATCCAGACCTAGTTCGCGATAGAAATCTTTTGGAAAATGTTCAAAGAAGAGCCACTCGACTGTCCCTGGGACAGCGAAGACCTTCATACGAGGAAAGACTCTCCATGGCCAACCTAACTTCCTTTGAACTTCGCAGACACCGCGGAGACCTCATTACCACTTTTAAAATATTAAAATTTAATTTTGGTAATCTTGATATGATGTTCACCTTAAATCCAGATGACCGCCTTAGAGGACACCTTTTTAAACTCAAAAAAGAAAACTTTACCGTCAGATCAAGACAGAATTTCTTACCAAACAGGGTATTCGACAGCTGGAATAATCTTGATGTATCCACAGTTTCTGCACCATCGACTAACTCGTTCAAAAACAGACTTGATCGTGCGCTGCTAGAGCACTTATAGTTTATTTGGTATATTGTGTATATTGTACTTATTTTTCAGTTCTTTACCTACTAGTACCTAAGTTTCTTGTGTAATTATCTGTTTTTGGGCATAATAGGGATTTGTCCCTCTGCCCTTGTCTAAATATAATAATAATAATTACAATATTTAACCCTTGTACTGCAAGCACCAAACGTGATGGCGGGCCCGCCCACTTGCGCACAGCTCTTGCAAGACATATAAATGCTCTGTACAGAGGCGTATCATTAGTTGTCCTCCAATTCTGTTGGCGTTTGACATTGAATAATTTTTGTGGTATAGGTACGACACTGATTGGAAAGGGGCTTATCGTAATCCAATAGTAATTTAGTTAGGAGAGTCTGTACTTGCGCGGACGCTCGCCATCACGTTTGGCGCTTGCAGTATTACCTATACAGAGCTATTCAAAAGTCCCGCCCCTCCTCGTATCTTTTGAAAGGCTACACTTACATTAATAAAATTTGGAGGGTGAAAATAAAGTGTTGTAAACTTCTCTACGAATGGCAAAAGGTGACGTAATAGTAATAGATATCTCGTTTGAAAGGCATTGACATTGGCTACATAGCCGTATACATTTTGTTTGGCTTTAAACTTATTTTGACGGATTAATTAAATAAATAACAAAATTATTGAAATTATTTTTTTTAAATTTAATTATTCAAATATCAACAATGGTATCTTATAGCAAGTGTTTGAAATGTGCTCCGTCTACTTCTTGACAGTAATACATCCTATTAGTAAACTCTTGTCGTACTCGTTCGAATGTGTCAGCTGAAATTGCATTGCATTCTTCAATAATTCTTTCTTTCGAAACGCCAATGCTATCTGGTGCCGTAGTATAAACCTTGGATTTCAAGTACTCCCATAGAAAAAAATCTAATGGTGTCAGATCTTGTTACCGAGGTGGCCATTCTATAGGACCTCGCCGGCCGATCCATCTACCTCGATATTCTTCATCAAGGTAACGTCTTACTGCACCATAATAGTGTACAGGAGCACCATCTTGTTGAAATGTTATTTCCAGATGGCCGGATTCATCTGGATTATCTTCCAGAATGTCAAGAGTTAACGGCTCAATTGCATTTTGTAACATCTCCAGATACACTTCACCGCTTAAATTTAAATTTAGGAAAACAGGACCAACTATGTGGTTTCCCAAAATACCTGCCCAAACATTGACTTTTTCTGGAAATTGGGTATGTTGTTCACGAAAGGTGTGAGGATTTGTGTCACTCCAATACCTTACATTTCCATTGAGGCAAAATGTACTTTCGCCACTAAAACAAATTGTTTTTGTGTAATGTGGGTTTTGACTAATTTTATTTGTCATATGTTCACAGAATTCGAGTCTTCTGTCGGGGTCGTCATCCGAAAGGTGGTGCACCATTTTTAACTTGTATGGATGAAATTTATTTTTATCCAATACTCTCTACTGTACTTTTACTTACTTCACAGAAAGACGCAATTTTAGTTGAAGAGGAAGTAGGGTTTACTACCATTTCAGTAACTATATCAATTTTTTTATCATCACTAAATGTTGGTCGACCAGATCGTTTGGCATCTTGAACACTACCTGTTCCTTCAAACTTGTGAAGAAGCTCCCTCAAATAAGTTCTCGAGATAGGGCGATCTGGGTATCTCTCATTAAATAAACGTTCCGCTTCATGGAGATTCTTTCTAGATTCACCAATTATTAAGATAGCTGCTACTTTGTCGACTTGAGTACGTACCATTTTGCATATTATGTAAACGCTTAAACGTCTCGTTAAACAATAATAAAATTAAATATTTAAGCTATTTAGAAAAACTTAGCAAAGGAATAAATACTATTAAATTAAAAACGTCAATTTCTTTGATAACTAACCAGAGGCGTACTGAAAAATCTTCAATATTTAAATGTGAAATAATAATTTTGATATTTATTTAATTTATCCGTCAAAATTAGTTTTTTTTTTTTCGAACACTTGCTATAAGAATTCATTGTTGATATTTGGTTAATTAAATTTAAAAAAATAATTTCAATAATTTTGGTATTTATTTAATTTATCCGTCAAAATTAGTTTAAACCCAAACAAAATTAATATGGCTATGTAGCCAATGTCAATGCCTTTCGAACGAGATATCACTTGCCATGAGGTCCTATTTAAAATTATTGGCCAGAGTGGCACTGTGACGTCATCTATTACTATAACGTCACCTGTTACCATTCGTAGAGAAGTTTACAACACTTTATTTGATAATTGGTAAAAAAAAAGTTTCCCATATGGTGCGAACTTAAGTGGACACTGTGTAAATTTTAGGCTTTAGCTAGGTCTACTACTTCATCAGGCTTTAGGTAGATAAGTTCCAGGTATTGTTCCATCTTATCACCTTTTTATACTGAATAGTCAATTACGTCATAATTTTCTATTCTAGATGTGCAGAAATTTGAGAATTAGCGATATTCAATCACCTTATTTTGATTTGATTCGTCCAGGAGCTGAAAAAGACTCGATAAGAATAGCCCCTGGGGTGACGTACGTTCTAACTGTTATTTTCAAACCAACTCGTCTAAGAGATTATTATGTAGAAATGGTTTGTACTTCAAATGAAGAAACATTCAATGTACCCATTTATGGTATGTAAATTATACTTCCATTCGGTATCAAAATTAATCTATTTTCAAATAGTTGGTATAAAAGAGAAAATTAAATCCATTTTTTTTATTTTGGTTATGATATTAAAATTATATTTTTAGCAATCGGTCATCGACCATTGCTACGAATACCTGACGAATTGCAATTGCCCCCTACTGCTATTCGAGTAACTGCAACAAAATCGATAATATTACAGAACTGCGGCAAAGTTGATGCTAAATATGTAAACTCTATTGAAGAGCCATTCAATATTTTTCCGTTAAAAGGTAAAAAACAAATATAATAATTTCTTTTTGGTCGATAAGGTTTATTTTTTATTTTTCTTACGTAATTTGGTTTTATTTTAGGATGTTTGAAGCCGAATGAGGTCGTAGAAATAACAGTAACATGTAACCCAAAGAAGCATATACCTCATATAAGAAAGGAGATCAAATTAGCGTGCAATGATCTTCTATTGAAAATTCCAACTGCGTGTGAAATTCAACAGGCGGAAGTTTACCTTCAACAATATTCTGTTGAATTCACTGAAGTGTTTGTTGGATTGCAAAATTTTAAAAAAGTTATTCTTTTCAATAAGAGCCCGTTTGGCTTAAATTTCAAGGTAACCTAACTAGCTTTAATCGAATTTCAATTCCCATTTTTTATTGAATATTGAGGCTTTAATCAATAATTTATAGTTTTTGACTTAAGGGGAATCTATCGGCAGCGATTTGACAAAATATCGAAGTATTTTTGGCAAAGAATTTTGAGGTAATGGATGTATTGAAAATTAAGAAAAAAATATATCATGTAGATTAATGTTGAAATTGGAGTTCTCATCGAATAAAAACTTTGAAATGCTAACCAAATTTTGTTGAAAAAAATACGAATCATGAGGTAATTACACATATTAAGCAATGTCTGAGCCCTTGTAAAGAATTAAATATGGATTAAATGAAAAAACTAATTGATAAGAAGTCTAATTTGAAGCTTTATGAATACTATATAAAAATCTCAGAATCCTCAAATTACTTATGACCGTACAATTCCTTATTGAAATTCGGTTGCTACCACTAAAATATCGGATAAAAATCCATCTCTCGCTTTTCTATCCTTCTATGACTGACATTGTCTCTCTACTTCGGTAGTCGCGTGCCGTTCCGTTGATACAACGCTCGCCGGTCTCGGCGGTCTCCCAATTCAGTACTGACGATGCTTATAGAGTAGTACGTGAACCAAAATCCGCTTGGACCGCTTGGCTACCTATATGTTGCGGAGCTTTCATATTTCTAAAAATTTTGGTTATG
Source organism: Galerucella pusilla (assembly GCA_910591695.1). Taxonomy (NCBI): domain Eukaryota; kingdom Metazoa; phylum Arthropoda; class Insecta; order Coleoptera; family Chrysomelidae; genus Galerucella; species Galerucella pusilla. Next base: position 63,643 of record CAJUYI010000559.1, on the reverse strand, counting down.
TGAACTTAAACGTGAGGACGTAGGAAAACAAAAAAATATATATAAATTGTGCAAGGTCGAATTTGGTAGATGCTCCGAAGGAAAATATGCGAGAATATGAAGAAAATTACTTATTGATTCAAGCCTCAATTATTCAATAAAAAAAATGAATGGAAATTTTGATTGTATGCAGAATTTCACAAGCAATTCAAATATAAAAATATACAGGGTGTTCTATTTAAACTAACAAAGTAGATATGCATTTCCGGTTTAACCGGAAATAGTACATTTAATTTTTGAATTCCTCGGATCTTCTTAGAAGGGTATAAGCAGTTTCATTTGAAAATATTCAGCCGTTGAGGAGATACTTAGGAGGTGCCTCAATTAATACCAACACTGTATAATAAAAACATACATACATGGAGCTAATATACCTAATTTATTTAGCTGATCGATTTAACTTTTGTGATAAACATTCATAGCTTCGCTTATAATATAAAAAATTTAAAAAAAACCGCGAGCACAAGAAGCCTTAAAGATGAGGTGCCGAGGATTCTAAGCCTATGACTGATGGTATCGACCTAATCAATCAATCGATCAAGTGCTTTCCGATAACAATGGCAATGTTAATAATTCATTTCAGTGGAAACGCTATGAAACAGAAGAACAAGATATTCAAGAGAAAGAGTCAATGGCAAATAATCTAAAACAAATATCTCAACTTGAAAGTTCGAAAGCGGCTAAGTTAGAATACATGGATGTTATAGATAATGAGGGACATAAGGTTATATGTGATAAAGAACTGCAAATCAAATTAAACGAATTGGACGATGACATGCCGCTGATGTACAAAAATGCATGTTTCAATATAATTCCCATGGTAATATCTACCTACATTGTTTTATTTTTATAAATAGATGATTTTTTTTCTTCTTTATTATTGGTAACGGATCAATTAAATCTTGCTTTTTGGTGATAACAAATTAGTAGTAGCTTAAGAAAGATAGCAGGACTCCTAACAGGGCACTGCTGTATGAGGAAACACCTCCACAACTTAGGAGTAGAGGAAAGTTCCCTATGTAGGGGTTGCGGCATGACTGACGAAACGTCAGTCCATGTTCTCTTAGAGTGTCCACACTGGGCTGTACTACGCAGGCGAATCTTCGGAGTCCCTGTTATGGCCCCTGGAGACACAAGCAGACATCCGTTGAAAAAGGTTGAGGCCTTTATTGAAGGGCTCGGTTTCATGGATGCCTAGGTAGCAGGAATGGCACAATGGGCCTGCCAGTGGCCTCAGTGTCGGAACCTTGGCTTGAGTTGTCCAGGACAAGGCTCGCCTGCACATTTAGTAGTAGTAATAGCTTACTGTGGGCTTGGTTTGTTCTTGAGATAACCCCACAGAAAAAAATCTAACGGCGTAAGGTCTAGCCACTCAATAGTACCTCTTCGTCTAATCCATTTATTGGGGAAGATTTCATCTAAATAAGTTCTTACCATTAAAGCATAATGGGGTGTTGCCCCGTCTTGCTGGAACCAAACATTTTCATTCGGTAAGCTAGGATCTATTGCGTTGGGATATAAGTTTGCCAACGCAGGAATAACTTCATTTCTAAGCATATTTACATATTTTTCAGCTGTCAAATTTCCATCTATAAATATAGGACCAGTAATATGGTCGCCTATGATACCGGCCCAAACGTTCACCTTTTGAGGGTACTGAGTATGTGACTCACGCATCCAATTAGGATTCTCTGCTGACCAATATCTACAGTTCTGTCGGTTCACCTCTCCATTCAATGTGAATGTTGATTCGTCAGAAAAAAGAATGGTACCAAGAGCTATCTCATATCTCTTATTCCATAAGTGGTTTCCACACTGTACCTGTTAGCACCAGATTGAATAGAACTATAGTAACTTTAAAAAAGGTTTTTTTTGAAGTTTGATTTAAAGAACTCGATGTATGCTTTGGATAGGTAGCATAGGGCACTAATAAAAAAATATTTAAAGTGTCAAGTGGTTTTTTTATTAGCTAGTTGTATTTTGTGGTTTTTTATATAAATTATACAAAGATTTTTAGGAAGGGAAAGTGTTTCCCAATCAATCGTATGAAATGACAGTAGTATTTATGCCAAATGATAATGATGTTTTCATTAGTACCGCTTATCTGGATATAACAGGCAAAACTGAGAGAATTCCCTTAAATCTTTCTGGAATAGGAAGAGGACCAAATATTATTTTTAATATCACTAAGCTGGATATTGGCTCGATTTTCCTTGACGCTGTTCATGAATATCAAGTAGTTGTTAAAAATGATGGTAATACAATTTTATTAACTAAATTATTATTTTGAAAGATTATTATGTGTACACTCCAAACCTACTAACTATTACCTTACCGGAAAACCAATCATATGAACACCAAAAATAGGGCGGAATAGTATATTACATAACGTGTGCGTAGAGTGACAATCACTTTCGCACGAGTAGTGTACAGTATTTTTCCTACGATCCCGTGATAATTTCACCAAATAATGAATAATCAACATCTGACATATTGATACACCAAATGTTACAATTAAAGTCAACATAAATGATTTCAAAATTAACAATAACTATTAATAGTGACAAAAATTCAAGTAGTTTAACTAAATAATATAGGTAGGTTGTAACAATGATTAATTGGTTGGATAATTATAGAAATTGAATGTGAAATTATTATTGTTCATTATACTTCATACATACTTATCATGAATACCTTTCAAAATGATTACATTTTCCTACTATCGTAACAGGTGATTTGGATTAGTTGGTACAACATCGGACTTCTGAAGAAGAGTACGCCGGATCGATCCTAGACCGCGCCCTAAATTTTTGACAGCTTGTCAGTGGTCAATCTTAATAAAAATTCATTTGACAGCTTTTTTATCCGTACACGTACGGATAAGCTTTTTTTCCGCACGCGTATGAATAAAGGCCCCTTTCCATAGAACTAGACAGTGCGATATATGTCACTTTCCTATATGATCGTAGGAAAAGTATTGTTTAGCAATTCAAGGGTGCAAAAAGTCATAACAGCAAGATTTTTGAAATTTCTCACCATCTGTCACTAGCTTTCTATGACGTTTCACTTGAATTTTTTACTTAAACGTCAGTGTAGTCAAGGTTTTTTTTATATTTCCCTATTTTTTGGCGTCCACGTAATATTTTCAAAGTTACAAAACAATGGCTACTATTACCCAACTGACAGATCTTATATTAATTGAGTTTGACAGTTCTATGAGGTTTTCTAGCTTTTTAAATTAAATGCGAGCATATTTTATGATAAAATTAATGTATCCTATCATCACTTAAATGAATTTCTCTTGCTTACTCACTGCTTATTTTTGCAATAAATTTGATAGCTTATAATTCAAAAATAGTGGCTGAGAATTCTGTAATTTTTTTAGGTTTTATTCCTGCTAATGTGGTGTTCAAGCCGAAAGATACAGAGTTTGGAGGTTTTATCAAATGTTTCCCCGAATCTCAGTATCTAAAAAGAAATGATATTTGCAAAAATTTTATCATAAGCTTTTCATCACATATACAAGGCCAGTTTGTGGAAAGAGTCGACTTTGAAATACTAGAATCCAAGGAAATTATACATTTTTTGTTGGTGTAAGTTCCAAAGTGTCTTATAGTATATCAAGTATTAAGAACGGTAAGGGTTGTTTACCGGTCGACAGCAATTTTGCTGAAGATCGGTATTACCCTTGACGTTCGAGATGCTTATACCATTTTTTGCGCGATCGTATTGAAATATTCGAATTTCGAATAAAACAATTTAAATTTCTTCGAAATGATCGAAATGTCAAAAGTGACATTTATACTTCTCGATCATTTTAAAATATAATTTGCATTTTGGTGGAATTGTTTTTATGCTATTTATTAAACATCCCTTACCGTCCCACTCATTTTCGAGTACATGTAATTTGGTTCCCAAATTAAGATTCAGAAAAAAATGAGTAATTTGGGTAATTTTTATGTGTAATTCGGTTCCCGATATTTTCAGTTTACCTGGTCCTTATAAGTAATTTGGTACCCGCAAAGAAATGGAAATCCATTTGGTTGTTATGATTGTTTATTATACGTAAAGTTTTTACAACAAAAATTAACTATAACACAGAAAGGAACATTAGAAATCGGAGGCAGTGTACATTAATTAATAAAAAAGGTAGAACGTGTCGCGGGACACACGGTAGGAACTTTAGTTTCTTTTAAGCAAAAATTATGTAATACATTTGACGTTATAGATCAACAATTCGCATATGCCATGGTGGCCAGTAAGCCAGTAAGCAAACCAGACTCTCACGCGGTAGACCCGGGTTTGATTCCCCGTGAAGAAGTTTGTTTTTATTGTTAATTTTATTTTTAAATAATTATTCTGCTTAATATTAATAACGACAACAGGTAGACGTTTGAAATATTTAGCAGAATATTCATTATTATAGATAATGGTACGGTACCCTTCATGTGGGAGTCCGACTGGCAACATTTACTTATAACAGCATCGTATATTTAAAAAGGGAAACCGTAGCATTATACAAATTGGACATTCAAGAACTGTACGTTTACCACAAAATTAGTGGAAACATAAAATTGAATTGTTAAATTTTTAATTTGAAGTTATATTACAGTTTATAGAAATTTTTATTTTCTAGATTTTTTCTTAAGTGGGTCGTAGAAAATATAGGGTTGTCCAAAAAAAA